>RJWK010043096.1:0-18891 GCA_004363435.1 Platanista minor
AATGCTGGACAGGCTGTGGAGAAAAGGGAACACTCTTGCACTGCTGGTGGGAATGTGAATTGTTACAGCCACTACGGAGAACCGTATGGAGGTTCCTTAAAAAACTACAGATAGAACTACCATATGACCCAGCAATCCCACTACTGGGCATATACCCTGAGAAAACCATAATTCAGAAAGAGTCATGTACAAAAATGTCCATTGCAGCTCTATTTACAATAGTCAGGAGATGGAAGCAACCTAAGTCTCCATCATCGGATGAATGGATAAAGAAGATGTGGCACATATATACAATGGAATATTACTCAGCTATAAAAAGAAACGAAATGGAGTTATTTGTAGTGAGGTGGATGGACCTAGAGTCTGTCATACAGAGTGAAATAAGTCAGAAAGAGAAAGACAAATACCGTATGCTAACACATACATATGGAACCTAAGAAAAAAGAAAGACACGAAGAACCTAGGGGTAAGACGGGAATAAAGACACATAACTACTAGAGAATGGACTTGAGGATATGGGCAGGGGGAAGCGTAAGCTGTGACAAAGTGAGAGAGTGGCATGGACATATATACACTACCAAACGTAAAATAGATAGCTAGTGGGAAGCAGTCTCATGGCACAGGGAGATCAGCTCGGTGCTTTATGACTACCTAGAGGTGTGGGAGGGAGGGAGACGCCAGAGGGAAGAGATATGGGAACATATGTATATGTATATGTATAACTGATTCACTTTGTTATAAAGCAGAAACTAACACACCACTGTAAAGCAATTACACTCCAATAAAGATGTTAAAAAAAAAAAATTAATTAATTAATTAATTTAAAAGGATGTGAACTGTTGAAGGAAAACACAGAAGGCTTTTAAATATATGGAAAGATACTCAATCTCACACATAATAAGAAAATGCAAAAAAAGAAAAAAAACTATGAAGAACATTTTATATGTCAATTTGGCAAATCTCATAAGTTTGCTAACATAATATGCAAGTGAAAGTGAGGGAAAAATAAACATTATTACACATACTGAATGGAGTGTGAATTGGCACAATGACTCTGAAGGGCAATTTGGCAGTATCTATCAAGATTATAGATATGAATATACTTCTACCCAGCAATCATTTCTAGGAAATTAGCCAACAAATAGTTCTCATATGTGCAAATGGTATATGTGCAAAGTTATTCATTGTAGTATAATTTGTAATTACAAAAGACTGGAAACAATCTAAATGTTCAGCAATGGAAGTTTGGTCAAATGAACTACTGTATATTCATACAATGGAAAAAATGTCTTACAACTGTTGAAAAAAGAGATGTAGTGACTTGGATTATTCTTCAAGATAGAGTACGGCAAGGTGCAGAACCATTTGTGTGAAAAAAGTAAGGACAGTAATAGAAATATATTTATTTTTGCTTGTTTATGCATAAAATATTTCTGAGTGGATCCCCAGTATCTTAGGTCAGTCTGCAACTAGACTAGATGCCACAGACTAGATAGCTTAAAGAACAGAAATGAATTTTCTCACCGTTCTGGAGGCTGGAAGTCTGGGATCAGGGTGTTAGTGTGCTCAGGTCCTGGCGAGGACTCTCTTCCTGGCTGAAGATGGCTCTCTTCTCCCTGTGTGCTCACATGGTGGAGAGGGAGTAAGCTCTCTTGTATCTCTTCTTATTAGGGCACTAATCTAATCCCATTATGGGGGCTCAACTCTTACGACCTCATCAAAACCTAACTACCTCCCAAGGGCTCCATCTCAAGGTACCATCACATTGGGGTGGGGGGACTTAAGGCTTCAACATATGAATTTGGGAGGGGGGATACAATTCAGTCCATAGCACTAAGTAACTGATAATAGCAGCTGTTTCTTGGCCCAAGGAGGGAAACAGGAGCTAGGGGATAGGACAGTAAAGGTGATTTTTCACTGTTTGCTCTTTATACCTCTGTAATCCCCCAACACCAGCTGGATGTCCAACAATTTGATTCAATTCTGATACTATCTACCTGGAGTTAGTGTCAGATCCCACAAGTTAAAGGGCTCAGTCCCACAAGGCTGCCCCCACTTCAGATGCCAGTCACAACTCCTGGGCCACCAGTAATTCTGATCAACCAGCTATAAATTGGGGGTTCCTATGTCCCCTTCTTCAGGTACGATAATTTGCTAAAATGGCTCACAGAACTCAGGAGAACATTTACTGGTTAAGTATAAAAGAGGCAAATGAACAGCCAAATGAAGAGGCACATAGGCGAGGTCCAGAAGGGTCCTGAGCGCAAAAGCATCTGTCCCTGTGGAGTTGGGGCGCTTCATCCTTCCAGCATGTGGATGTGTTCACCAACCTGGAAGCTCTCCAAACCCTGTTTAGGGATGTTTATGGAGACTTCTTTTGCAAGGGTATGATTGATCAAATCACTGGCCATTGGTGATTGAACTCCATCTCTATCCCCTCTCCTCACCCCTCCCCAGTGGTTGGGGGGTGGGACTGAAAGTTCCAACCCTCTAATCAAGGCTTGGTCTTTTTGGAGACCACTCCTGATCCTGAAGCTATCTAGAGGTCCACCAAGAATCATCTCATTAGCACAAACTCAGACATGGTTGAAAGGGGCTTGTTATGAATAACAAAAGACACTCTGTCACTCAGAAAATTCCAAGGGTCTTAGGAGTTCTGTATCCAGAAGGGCATGGAGGGGGACACAAAGACCAAATATATATTTCCTATAATATCACAATACCTTTTCTTTAAAAATTTTTTTTGATGTGGACCATTTTTAAAGTCTGTTGAATTTGTTACAATATTGCTTCTTTTTTTTTTTGTAACTAGAATATTCTCACATTTTATTTATTTCAAGGCATTTTCCACCAGAAAGTGTAAAGAGAAGAAATAAACTACCCTGGTAAAACATTACATTTTAACAAACATAACAGTGAGATCCAAATGAGACAAAGCAGAAAAACTGACATACTTAATGTTCATTATCTTGAAATGGCTTAGTTTGCTTGCTGAAAAAACAGAGACTGCAAAAAGGAGGAAAAAGAGAAGTCTGCCAAGATGCCCTCTTGAAGATTTTCAGCCCACGGGGAAGGAACTAAACCCCTCAAACAAAGGTAAAGAACCGAAGAGTAACATCTGAATTCTCCACATCTCGCCAGCACCCAGCTCACATGGGTTTTAGAACTGGCTGATCAAGTCACTCACTGATTGAATTGGTGAATAAAATAGCAACACTTCTCATAAGCATTTAACAACATTTCATGCACGTGACAAACCCCATTCAGGTCCCAATAGTTTATGGATGATTCTTGCCCATTACTATACATCTCAAACCCTCTATTTTGAAAAATATGTCAAATTGATTATATATTTATTATGCACATAAACAACCTTATATACACTATAATAAAGGATTAGGAATATGCTGAATTACCTGGTGCTTTTCAAAAAATGTATGGTTTTTATCTCTACTTTCCTAATATTTTCCTTCTAGCTTCTGCAGTATTTAACTCTTAATTTCCTGAAGATTAAAACCCCCTTTCTCCTTAACTTATTTTTATCCTTAAACCTCAGAGGAAATGATTGTATAGAAAGGTCACACCTGAGGCTGATGATTGAGACAGAATTGAAACTCATCACTTCTAGGGGGTAAGGAAAGGACCCCTGGCCCAATCCTCACAAGGTCCAAAGGGCAGCACAAAGGGCCAGTCTAGGCCCTGAATGGTCTACAAGGACCGCAGCAGTTTTGCCTTTGCACCCATTACTGAATTACACCATCACCTGGGGAAGGAAAAAAAAAATATGGAACGTTTCATGAATTTGCGTGTCATCCTTGTGCAGGGGCCATGCTAATCTTCTCTGTATTGTTCCAATTTTGGTATATGTGCTGCTGAAGCGAGCACTGCTTCTGTTTCTTATGTTTTGGGTTTTTTTGGCCGTGAGGCATGTGGAATCTTAGCTCCCCGACCAGGGATCGAAACTGCACCCCCTGCATTGGAAGGCAAAGTGTTAACCACTGGACCACCAGGGAAGTCCCCCACAATACCTTTTGAATTTTGACCTATGTACACACACACACACACACACACACACACACACACACACACACACTAAATAGTATTAAAATATTGGAGAGGGGGGAATGCTCAAAAAGCCTGAGTTAACCAAGTTCACATAACTTGCTAGTGTGAGACCTGGGCCTCAGATTTCCTGACTTCTATTTAAAGATTCTTTACAATGTGTCATGATTATTTTTTCATCTCTTTGAAGATGTTTACTGCTTTTGTGACTTCAGGGGTCTGAGATTTCTAGTTTTCATATTTTAAAAAGGTGAGTCCTCCAGACTTTGGGGCATGGGACACTTGTGGGAGATCAAAATTAATATAGTTTTTCTCCAATGATCAGTGCAAGACATAGTATACAGGAAGACGGTTATTTATATCATGGAAATTGGGAAAGACTTGGAAACCATCCCATCCAAAATACCTCTCTACTAGTCTGTTCAAAGACCTGAAAGAAATCCTACTACTGTAAACCTCTTAAGAGAAATGCAAATATTTCTAAGAGAGGTACTCTCAAGCTCTGAACAACCATTATTAACTCCTGAAAAAATGAATTTATTAGGTTCCTACCTCCAGGTCAGATTCCAAGAGCAAGTTCCTAGAGGAATGGGACTAAGGATAGTAAATTTCGGTAAAAAACAAAGTTTTAAGGCTCGGTTTTACCATCTGTAAAATGAGTGGGCTGGACCCGTGTCTCCCCAGATTTTCTTCCTAAATACCTGCTCTGCTAAATACCTTATTTCGTTTGTTCCATGGAAAAACTGGGATGTGTGAAAAGGGGAGTGGGGATTGTTTTTCTTACTTGTCAGATGAGGAAACGGAGGCTTGAAAGAGTTGGGTCTCTTGTCCAAGATCATCGGCCAAGGAGCCTGTTTGACATGATCACTTAATTCCAGGTTCAGTGACCTTTCCACTGCATCATATTCATTTCTTCATCTTTTGAGCCCCTACTACAGTGTACGGTGCTGGGATACAAAATTGAAAAGATGAGGCTTCTGCCCTCTTGGGGTCTGGCAGCCATTGGAGAAGATAAGTACCTAGCCACATTGTCAGCTCCATGCTGGAGAGAGAGATAGATGGGAGGATGGAGAGTTGGGAGTGGGGATCAGCAAAAGCTTCACAGGAAAGGCACATCGCTGGAGTTGAACTAGGAAGGATGTGCAGGTGTTTGGTATAAAGAAAGGGAGGGCCAGTGCTCTCAGGAGAAAAGACTTCACCTTAAAGTGGGACTCAAGGTGCAGTGAGTTGTCTGCAGCAGATTGTCAGAGAGAAACTTTGGGGCAGAGGGGCCTTTCAACCTCTTTTGGATAACATCATTTGTCATTCCCTTGTTCAGGTCTGTGCCAGATTGTTGGGGTCATAGGCTCCTTCTAACTGGCTCCTCTGCCATCCCTATGTGGTCCTTTAAGGGGCTATATTATGAAAGAAGATGAAAAATGACAGACAAATAACCGACTATGCTGTAACTTCTTCAGTTGTTTTATACTTAGTTTTACTTCCTAGATTATGGAGTAGGGGATTGGAATCCCTCTTGAAGTTTTCACAAGACTCAGTAACACACCCAGGTTACAGTGAAAGACAAAGACAAAATTTTCATCACTGATTAAAAGAAGAAATCCATCAAGGCTACTGCCTGGGCCAGCTGGAGTCGTGGGTGAAGGCTCCTGGAACAGGGACAGGTTGTCTCTTCCCTTCCTCACGTTTGCTCCTCAATTTTTGACCACTTGGGTCAGTATCACTCTGACATACATCTGTCTCTGATATGTCAGTGGTTCTCATTTAGCTCCCTTACAGGCCTGTAAACACAGACAGACAGACAGACAGACAGACACACACACACACACACACACGTACAGACCTCTTGTACCTCTCTCCTGAAGTGGGTGAAATCCATTTTCTGCTACACTCTTTACGTTTCTAACACATACAATACTCAGGGCTCCTAGCCAAAACTCTAATTCATTTCATATTCTTAAAAGAGACATAAGTTATTCCAAATCTTTTGCCCATTTTACAAATTCCCTCTTGTTTGCTTGTTTTCTTTTACGGTAACGGGGGAACACTGCATTCACCTGAGTCTTTCTTAACACATTGCACTTGTTTATAAATCAATCATTTTAAAGCTCCTCCAGGTAGATCCCTTGGTGGGTGTGCAAGTGAAATGCACCAGAGAAAGACTGTGCTGTCTAGGATAAGAGAAAATTGCATAGTTCCGGAAAGAGAGTGGGAAGGAGGGTGAAGATGAAAAAAGGAAGGAGGAAAGAGAGGAGCCCGAGTGGCCAGGCCACCATCTCCCCAGTCAGCTAGGCTTGTAACCTCAGGGACTTCTCACCTCCTCACATTTATGTGCCCTCCCCAGGCAGCCATTTGCCAAAGCCTGCCATTCTTCCTTCTCTGCCTTTTAAGTGGGAATCCCCTTCATTCTGTTCTTACTATCACATCTTTAACCGGGATCCTGAACACTGAGCTCGGAATATATCAGCCTCCCAGCGGACCAATTTATCAGCTTCCCGGCTGACCTTCCTACCACCAACTTCTCTACCCTCTGTCACACCCCCATTATCAGACCAATCTTCCTAAAACATACTTCGTTCACCACATTGGACAAAGCCTTGGCGGCTCCCCACAGACCTTTAACTAAAGCTCGCTAGTTTTAGCCTAAAATTCAAGGCCCCATGCATGTGGCCCTAACTTATCCTTTTTGGCCTATCTTCATAGCATTAGCTATTAGTAAACACTTACCAAGGGCCAGGCATGCTGTTAAAAGCTTCTAAATGTTGTTTGTCTAGTTGGAATCTCTTTCCAGGAAAGGTGTTTGTCCCCCGGTTAGTGAGACCCTGTCGGGTGGCCATCGACAAGAGCTGAGTATGTGACACAGACCAGCCAATCAGAGCATTCTTCCACCCCAAGCCGCAGGCCAGCCAATCAGAGCATTCTACTCTCCCCCCATCTCCAAGCCCAGCTTTAGAAAATTTGACTTGCATGTACGGGAAAGAGTGGGTTTCTCTCTTCTTCTGGGGTTGAAATCTACACAGAAAAGCAGAGAGGAGCAGAGAGGAGAAGAGATGGAGAATGAGAGAGAGGGGGAAACCTGATGACATTGTCCCTGTGGATCCCACCACGCAGGCAGCTAGTTCTACGTCCGGCCTTTTACCATAATGAATCAAAAAGTCCGTTCCTTACTTAAGCTTGTTTGAGTTAGGTTTGCTGTTATTTGCAACTGAAACGATGACTAGAGCACTTTACAGGACTTAACTCATTAGACCTTAACTCATTAGACCCTTACCACGGCCCGGTGAAGTAGGACTGTCACTTTCAATCATTTTGATGAGGCAGTGACACCAGAGAGATGTGACTTTCCCGGGGTCTCGCAGCTTTTAATGCGGAGATATTTACAACCAGGCGTCCGACTACAGAGCTCTTATGGTGTGTTCTAAGGACCTTCAGGAAGACATGCCCAGTATTTCCTGTGTGCCAGGCAGGAGGTTGAGTGCAACACACGCCTGCTCCCATCCCATCTGCTGATGTGGTGCACACTATGGCCTCACACAGGTCCTGACTTTTTACATCTGGATCTTTACTCAGGCTATTTTCTCCACCTGAGCATGCTCCCAACCCCACCTCTGCCTGGCAATGTATACTTATCCTTCAAATCTGAAATCAAATGTGAAATCCTTCTGGAGGCCTTTCCTCAAAGGCCTCACCCAGAAGAAATTACTTCCTCCTTTTAGTTTTAAAGACTTTGACTTGAACACAGGGCCAAATGGGTGTCTTCCAGGGCTTACTGCACAGTAACTTGTGGGCATTTCTTATGGAGGTTGAGGGGACTGGTGGTTTGAAGTCACCAGATTTCTGCTCCAGTCATTTCAATGGTAACTCTGCAAAACCCACACGTTTTGTAACAAGCAGTGCCAGTGTTGTGGTCATGAGTGGTAGCTTTAGAGTGTACAGGGCTGGGTTGGAACCTGGCTCTGTAACTCTCAAGCTTGGGCAACCTTAAACAGGTTGCTTGTTCTCTGGGTGTTTCATTTTTCTTATCTGAGTACGGAGATGAGAACAACATTGATTTAGAGAGCTGTGAGAAGTAAATGAGATAACCAACGTTAAGGTCTTAGCATAGTATCTGGCATATAGCATATATCTCTATCATCTATCTATCTATCTAAAGTTTTTATGTAAGGGATCATATCTTCTAGTCATGTTGCCTCCTCATACAGAGCAGACACAAGTAAAACACGTATATTTATTAAGTGAAGGACCAGTCTTACAAATATCCACTCCCTTCAACCTTCTCCCAGGCTTCTACAGAAAATGACCAATTATACATGCTTGAGGAAATGAAAGAGTGTTGAAAGCAGCAGAATAGAGGTGGGGGGGAAGGAAGAGGGAAGATGGGGGTCAGGAAATAAAAGCCCCTTTCAAGGAAGAGTATTGGGACTTCCCTGGTTGTCCAGTGGTTAAGGCTCACCTTCCAATGCAGAGGGTGTGGGTTCGATCCCTGGTCAGGGAACTAAGATCCCACGTGCCTTGTGACCAAAAAAGCAAAACATAAAACAGAAGCAATATTGTAACAAATTCAATAAAGACTTTAAAAATGGTCCACATCAAAAAAAAAAAAATCTTAAAAAAAAAAAGTATCATAAGAGCAGCGAAGGTAATAAAAAAACAGAATTATTTTTGTTACTTAGACCACCCCTTCCTTCATCCCTTATTTGTCTTCTCTCAGTGGACATCAGGTGAGATAGCCAATGACATAGGCTCCATTATCTTTTGGGATTGTGCAGCATTACCAGTTCAATCCCCCTCCTATAAGTGGGCATGAGGCAGTCGTGCTACAGTGGTGGCAGCAGCTGCACCTGCAGTTGCAGCAGCTTGCTGACATCTGAGCTGCAACTATGGTGGTGTGACCTTGAAACAAATATTCAAGCTGTGGCCCCTGACTCCTCCTCCAGCCCTTCCAACAGTATTGAAAGCATATAATCCCTTTTATTGTATCCCTCTCTTCTTGAAATACCTAGAGCGATTTCTGTTTCTAGCACTAACTTCTGCTTAATACATATAATATATTTAAAACAGCATATTAAAATTAGTTTTAAAATGATAGTCAATTTAAAGTTTATTTTAAAATATATTTATAAAATTATGTATAGATATGGAAATTATCATGAAGATGATCACCAATGGCTAGATACTAAAATTGAGGAGACACTGATCTCATTTAACACTCATAACCAAGTTGGCACTATTATTACCTACAAGAGAAAACTTTGAGAGATGAAATGACTTGCCCAGGATCACACAGGTACTAAGTAATTGTTCTGACTCCACCTTTTTTAAGCTGGAGAAAGGACTTGGAACTTCATTCGATTGTCATCAAGGCTCAGACATCAAGCAGCACCTGAGCTGTGTCCTGAAGAATTCATTGATTTAGCCAGTAAGTTGGGGAGGTGGGGGGGTATTTCTAGGCTGAAAGAACAGCATGAGCAAAGGGATGGTGGTGTGAATGAACATCCCTCATCACAGGATCCAATGGAAACACAATTCTGGAGAAGAGGGACATGACTGGAAGCGATGCTTGAGAGGTAAGCAGGGATCCAGTCCTGGGAGGCCTTGGAGGCCATGCTGAGGAGATGAAACAATTCTGAAAGCCAAGGGGCCATGGAAGGATTTTACTGATGGCATGGTCTATTTACATGGGAATTTTAGAGAGGTCATTCTGGTAATCTGAGGCATGATGGGTGGAGTTGTCCAGTAGAGAGCTGAGATAAGGGGCTAGAGCTATGGGAGAGCAATGGGCTGGGGGAGTCTGTAGGTAGGTGATGAGAACAGAAACCATCTATCTTTGCATGGTTGATGGTCCACATTGAACAAGACAGTCCACATTGAGATGAGGGCTGGGATCTGGAGGCTGTGGGACAGGACATCAGAATATTTTCTCACACGTCAGGGGCCCT
Organism: Platanista minor; assembly: GCA_004363435.1. Classification (NCBI taxonomy): domain Eukaryota; kingdom Metazoa; phylum Chordata; class Mammalia; order Artiodactyla; family Platanistidae; genus Platanista; species Platanista minor. Next base: position 9,999 of record RJWK010043096.1, read on the forward strand.
AAGTCACCCAATCTAACAACTACTCTTAGATTTAGAAGGATGCACGAACACTGTTTTCTCTTAGGCCCCTTCCTTTATCCCCTCCCTATCTGCCCATGTCCCTTCCACCCACTGGCAGAAATACATCTGCACTGTATTTGTGTTAAAATGACCTCATTGTATTTCTAAGATGGAAAGTGTGCTGTTAGTGGGCTCCTCTTTAGGAGAACCCAAGACTTGTCTGAGTGGTGGGTAGTGTTTGAGCCAGGCCCTTTTAGTTTTCTTCCATTCATTTGTGGAGAAACTGGTGCCCTTAGGAAACTGCTTAAATTTTGTTTCATTATTCCCTATGTTTGGATTATGTCCACTCAGTCATTCAACACATACTTACTGTACTCAGTCATTCAACACACTTGCTATATGTCAAAGTTCCTGCCCTCATGGAGATTATATTCTATAGTAGTGATAATATATATATGATATAGTAGTTTTATATATATATATATGTATATATATATCTATTAGGTTGAAGAAAAATAAAACAAGGTAGCATGGTAAGGGGCTAGAGAGTGATGAAGACTGATACTTGAGGAGGAGCAGAGAAATCTTCTCAGAAGAGGCAACATTTGAACAGTGACCTGACTGAAGTAAGGAAGCAGCCATATGACTTTTGGGGAAAGAGGTCTCAGGTAGAGGAAACTGAACTCAGAAACAGAGACTAGATTTGTGTTTACCAGGGGCAAGGGGTAGGGGTAGGGGTAGGGAAAATGGGTGAAGCTGGTCAAAGGGTAAAATTACCAGATATAAGATAAATAAATTATGGGGATCTAATGTACAGCATGATGAATACAGTTAACAATACTGTATTGTATACTTGAAAGTTGCTAAGAGAGTAGATCTTAAAAGTTTTCACCAAAAAACTATGTGAGGTGATGGATGTGTTTCCTAACCTTACTACAGTAATAATTTTGCCATTTATACATATATCAAGTCATCACATTGTACACCTTAAAATTACACAACATTATATGTCAATTATATCTCAGTAAAGCAGGGAAAATAAAAGTTACAGGAAAGTTTCCAGGCTGTAGCAGGCGGGGCATGATTTTTTTTTTTTTTTTTTTTTTTGCTGTTGTTGCTTTGTTTTTGGTTTTAGCCGTGCTTTGCGGCTTGTGGGATTTTAGTTCCCCAACCAGGAATCAAACCCAGGCCTTTGGCAGTGAGAGCGTGGAGTCCTAACCACTGGACCACCAGGGAATTCCCTGTTTGGTTTTATTGTTGTGGCTGTTTTATTTGGGACATAATCTTAAATTGAAAAATAAACAGAAAGTCAAAGTGAAAAAAAAAGAAGTTTTGAGGTAGAGGGAATAGCAAGTGTAAAGTGCAGGGACCGGGGTGTGTTTGCTGTGTTAGAGGAATGAGCTAGGAGGCCAGTGTGGCTGGAATGAAGAGTGGTTGAGAAAGAGAGGTAGGAGATGAGTCAGAGAAGCAGCCAGAGTCATGGAAGGACTTTGATTTTATTCTAAGTGTGCTAGGAAGCTGCTGAGCAAGGGAGTGACATGATCTGAATTATATATATATATATATATATATATATATATTTTTTTTTTTTTTCCCATAGAAAGCAGAAAAATTATTTATTCCAAAAGATGGCAGAAATAAGAAATTCATCCTGAAAATATACTTTGGTATAATTCTGGTGAGACAGATTTTCCCTCTGAACATGTTCTCCTACCAACTGCCCCACTCCAGTCTTACTGCGTATAACAGTTTTCAAACACTTCCCTCATTCTCATGTTGTGAGCAGGCAGGAGCCACCTTCAAATCCACAGGATCCAAGGAGATAGTAACATAATTTCTCAGAAGAATGGCACTTTCTATCTCGGAAGAGTACATAAACATTTTGTGGAGGCAGCACAGTTTAGATTCAATAGGCACATCATTCTTCAAAATGTAAAGAAGAAGACAGGAAAAAATACTGCATTCTAGAATAAGATATTTAAATGTGGTGTGAATGTTTAAGGCAGCTGACGGCCAAAGTGGGCAAGTCAGGGAAGGTGGTCTGGGTATGGAGCTGCTTTTGCTTCTAGAGGAGTTCTCTTTGTGACCTCAATGACTGAGCCCTGGGGAGCAGGTCTTCTTCCTCAAGGCCAATGATGTTTGAGGTACCTACCAGATGGTTTCATTTTTCAACTGTGGTCCAAAGAGAGGGTTACATTGGGCCAGAGCTGCAATCAGCCAAAAGAGGTAGCAGCAAACGGAACAGGTCACCAACATGGTGATGATAATGATGATAACTCCCCAGTTGGGACCCTTAGGGATGAACCCAGGGCACCAAGAAGCTGAGGAAGCCCTAGAACACACTCATCACAACGAGAGGCACTGTGAAGCCAGTATACGCCATGGTTGCTGCGGGAGGTGTCAGCCCCTGCCCAGCCACCTCACTTTGGTCCCATCCGGAAGTGTCAACTTGAATTATACTTTTCAGGAACGCTTGCCTGCTGTGTGGGGCAAGGGAGGAAGCAAGGGGACCATTTAGGAGGATGTTGCATAATCTAGCAAAGGATGATGGTTTGGATAAAGAGGTTAGCAGTGGGGGTGGAGAGAAGTGTTCAGAATCAAGCTCTATTATAAAGGCAGAACAACTAGAATTTTCTGATGGAAAAGGATGTGGAGTGTGAAAAAGGGAGAGGAATAAAAGAAGATACCAAGGGTTTTGGCCTAAGCAACTGGGTGAAAGTGGTGCCATTTACTGAGGTGGGAAGTTCTGGAGAGAAGCAGGATTGAGGGTGGCCATGGTAAGTTTGAGGTGGCTTTTAGATAGGTGATGGAGAAATGAAGAAGGTAGTGGTATTAACAAGTCTGGAGTGCTGGGGTAAGATCAGCTTGGACATATAAATTTGGGAGTCATTAAAGTAAGTTTTGAAAGCCATAGGACTAGATCACAGGTTGGTATGCTTTTTTCTGTTTGCCAGCAGAAGAGCAAACAGAAGGGCCAGATAGTAAATATTTTAGGCTTTGTGGGTCATACAGTCGGTCATAGCTACTTAAGTCTTCCACTGTAGTATGAAAGCAGCTGTAGGTAATCCATGAATGAATGAGCATGACTATGTCCCAATAAAACTTTATTTGTAGAAGCAAAAGTGGCAGGCCAGATTTGGCCCATGGACTGTAGTTTACCAACTCTTGGACTGCATGATGCTACTAGGGAGAGTGTAAAAAGAAAAGAGAGAGCTCAGAGCCCTGGGGCACTCCAACATATGGAGAAAATGGGAAGAAGAGGAGTATCGACGAGACTGAGATACAGAAAGTGGCAAAGTAAGAGGAAAATCAAGAGACTGGGATGGCACAGAAGCAAAGGAAGATGTTTGAAGAAGGACAATATGATACTGTGGTGCCAGTAAACACTGTGAAAGATTTTGAAATGAGCGCCCCCGCCCCCGCGCCTGCCAAATAGAATGTCTGTCTAGTATACCCTTTAGGGTTATCTTTATCTTTCATTGTCTTTGAGCTATTTTATAACTTTTCAAGTTGTGGAAAACTGATCATAACCAATGATTCTTGTCCACAGAAATGAATTGCATCCTGTGGAATGCAACTGCTTGCACTGGTGGAATGCAATTACCCTGTGGATAGACCAGTTCTGCATCTATTTGTAAATCTGTTCTAGCATTCCTTATTGCTTTAATACTTGGCTTCACTGAATTCTTCTTTGAACTGATTGTAACATCTTATTAGTTACCTCATTAATTAATGATTAAAAGAGGGGCTTCTCTGGTGGCTCAGTGGTTAAGAATCTGCCTGCCAATGCAGGGGACATGGGTTCGAGCCCTGGTCCGGGAAGAGCCCACATGCCGTGGAGCAACTAAGCCCGTGCACCACAACTGCTGAGCCTGTGCTCTAGAGCCCACGAGCCACAACTACTGAAGCCCACGCGCCTAGAGCCCATGCTCCACAACAAGAGAAGCCACTGCAATGAGAAGCCCACACACCGCAACCAAAGAGTAGCCCCCACTCACCACAACTAGAGAAAGCCCACACACAGTAACAAAGACCCAATGCAGCCAAAAATAAATAAAATAAATAAATTTTAAAAATAAAATAAAATCATTGAAGTGTTCACTGTATATTTGTACGCGAGTCATGATTTTACCTTTTATTTATTTTATTTTTTTATTTTTATTACTTTATTTTTTTTAATTTTGCGGTACGCAGGCCTCTCACTGTTGTGGCCTCTCCCGTTGCAGAGCACAGGCCCTGGACCACCAGGCTCAGAGGCCATGGCTCACAGGCCCAGCCGCTCCGCGGCATGTGGGATCTTCCAAGACCGGGGCACGAACCTGTGTCCCCTGCATTGGCAGGCAGACTCTCAACCACTGCGCCACCAGGGAAGCCCATGATTTTACCTTTTAAAATTATTTTTTAACGGTGGACATTGAGTAAAATAAGGGTTGAAAACTGACCATGGGTCACAGAGTCATCGGCAGCGTCTAAGATGAGGTGCTGGTGCAGTCGTTTCGCACTAGGAACTCTCGTCTGAAGTGCCCGGTGCAGTACCTCCACATGTGGTACCCTACGAGCGAGTGAAACTAGACTAAGCACAAAGGACGTAAAAAGTCTGGTTTCTGGTTTGGATGCACTCAGATGACCGGCGTCTCCCAGCTCGCTGACACCCTACAGGAGACTTGCTGTTAAAGTCAGAGCCCTCAAACAAAACAAATCAACTGTGCTGCAGAAGCCCCTGAAGGCACACTTTGCAAATAAGAAAGGAGACCTGGAAAATGTATAAATGTCAAGGTTACCTGGGTCTGCTGGTCACTTCTAGTTTTGGACTCTCGAAGATGGTCTCTTTGGTCCCATCTTAGGTGAGAAGGAAGCAAGCAAATAAGGGATCAAAGACTTGGAGTTAAGAATCAAGGTAAGAGGTCTGGAAGCGGAGCCCCAGACCTGCCTGCCTGCCAGTCCATCTGTCCATCCACCATCCATCCATCCACCCACCCACCCTCACATCCATCCAGTCCTTGTTCAGGGCCTGCTGAGTACTAGCACTGTGCCGAGTTTGGGGCTGCAGTAGAGGAAAAAGACAAGTCTGGTCCTTGCTGTCTTTTGGCTCGCAGTCTAGTAGTGAAGTTAACCGTGTGGATGAAAGGCTCTTGGTGCTGCAGCCAGGAGTCAGTGCTGTGCCTCTGAGGTGGGAGAGCCAACGTCAGGACACCAGTCTACAAGAGACCTCCCAACCCCACATAATATCAAATGGCGAAAATCTCCCAGAGATCTCCATCTCAACACCAGCACCCAGCTTCACTCAAAGACCCAGCTTCACTCAAAGACCAGTAAGCTACAGTGCTGGACACCCTATGCCAAACAACTAGCGAGACAGGAACACAACCCCACCCATTAGCAGAGAGGCGGCCTAAATTCATAATAAGGCCACACCCCAAAACACACCACCTGACGTGGACCTGCCCACCAGAAAGACAAGATCCAACCTCATCAATCAGAACACAGGTACTAGTCCCCTCCACCAGGAAGCTTATACAACCCACTGAACCAACTTTAGCCACTGGGGACAGACACCAAGAACAAAGGGAACTACGAAACTGAAGCCTGCAAAAAGGAGACCCCAAACACAGTAAGATAAGCAAAATGAGAAGACAGAAAAACACCCAGCAGATGAAGGAGCAAGATAAAAACCCACCAGACCTAACAAATGAAGAGGAAATAGGCAGTCTATCTGAAAAAGAATTCAGAATAATGACAGTAAAGATGATCCAAACCCTTGGAAATAGAATTAACAAGGACCTAGAAGAACTAAAGATGAAACAAGCAACAATGAACAACACAATAAATGAAATTAAAAATACTCTAGATGGGATCAGTAGCAGAATAACTGAGGCAGAAGAACGGATAAGTGACCTGGAAGATAAAATGGTGGAAATAACTACTGCAGAGCAGAATAAGGAAAAAAGAATGAAAAGAACTGAGGACAGTCTCAGAGACCTCTGGGACAACATTAAACGCACCAACATTCGAATTATAGGGATTCCAGAAGAAGAAGAGAAAAAGAAAGGGACTGAGAAAATATTTGAAGAGATTATAGTTGAAAACTTCCCCAATATGGGAAAGGAAATAGTTAATCAACTCCAGGAATCACAGAGAGTCCCATACAGGATAAATCCAAGGAGAAACACGCCAAGGCACATACTAATCAAACTATCAAAAATTAAATACAAAGAAAACATATTAAAAGCAGCAAGGGAAAAACAACAAATAACACACAAGGGAATCCCCATAAGGTTAACATCTGTTCTGTCAGCAGAAACTCTTCAAGCCAGAAGGGACTGGCAGGACATATTTAAAGTGATGAAGGAGAAACACCTGCAACCAATATTACTCTACCCAGCAGGGATCTCATTCAGATTTGTTGGAGAAATGAAAACCTTTACAGACAAGCAAAAGCTGAGAGAGTTCAGCACAACCAAACCAGCTTTACAACAAATGCTAAAGGAACTTCTCTAGGCAAGAAACACAAGAGGAGGAAAAGACCTACAATAACAAACCCAAAACGATTAAGAAAATGGGAATAGGAACATACATATCGATATTTACCTTAAATGTAAATGGATTAAATGCTCCCACCAAAAGACACAGACTGGCTGAATGGATACAAAAACAAGACCCATATATGTGCTGTCTACAAGAGACCCACTTCAGACCTAGAGACACATAGAGACTGAAAGTAAGGGGATGGAAAAAGATATTCCATGCAAAAGGAAACCAAAAGAAAGCTGGAGGAGCAATTCTCATATCAGACAAAATAGACTTTAAAATAAAGACTATTACAAGAGACAAAAAGGGCACTACATAATGATCAAGGGGTCGATCCAAGAAGAAGATATAACAATTGTAATTATTTATGCACCCAACACAGGAGCACCTCAGTACATAAGGCAACTACTAACAGCCATAAAAGGGGAAATCGACAGTAAACATTCATAGCAGGGGACTTTAACACCCACTTTCACCAATGGACAGATCATCCAAAATGAAAATAAATAAGGAAACACAAGCTTTAAATGATACATTAAACAAGATGGACTTAATTGATATTTATAGGATATTCCATCCAAAAACAACAGAATACACATTTTTCTCAAGTGCTCATGGAACATTCTCCAGGATGGATCATATCTTGGGTCACAAATCAAGCTTTGGTAAATTTAAGAAAATTTAAATCGTATCAAGTATCTTTTCCAACCACACTGCTATGTGGTCTAGATATCTATTTCAGGAAAAGATCTGTAAAAAATACAAACCCACGGAGGCTAAACAAGACACTACTTAGTAACGAAGTGATCACTGAAGAAATCAAAGAGGAAAACAAAAAATACCTAGAAACAAATGACAATGGAGACACGACGACCCAAAACCTATGGGATGCAGGAAAAGCAGTTCTAAGAGGGAAGTTTATAGCAATACAATCCTACCTTAAGAAACAGGAAACATCTCGAATAAACAACCTAACCTTGCATCTAAAGCAATTAGAGAAAAAAGAACAAAAAAACCCCAATGTTAGCAGAAGGAAAGAAATCATAAAGATCAGATCAGAAATAAATGAAAAAGAAATGAAGGAAATGATAACAAAGATCAATAAGAGTAAAAGCTGGTTCTTTGAGAAGATAAACAAAATTGATAAACCATTAGCCAGACTCATCAAGAAAAAAAGGGAGAAGACTCAAATCAATAGAATTAGAAGTGAAAAAGGAGAGGTAACAACTGACACTGCAGAAATACAAAAGATCATGAGAGATTACCACAAGCAACTCTATGCCAATAAAATGGACAACCTGGAAGAAATGGACACATTCTTAGAAAGACACAGCCTGCCAAGACTGAATCAGGAAGGAATAGAAAATATGAACAGACCACTCACAAGCACTGAAATTGAAACTGTGATTAAAAATCTTCCAACAAACAAAAGCCCAGGACCAGATGGCTTCACAGGCGAATTCTATCAAACATTTAGAGAAGAGTTAACCCCTATCCTTCTCAAATTCTTCCAAAATATAGCAGAGGGAGGAACACTCCCAAATTCATTCTATGAGGCCACCATCACCTGATACCAAAACAAGACAAGGATGTCACAAAGAAAGAAAACTACAGGCCAATATCACTGATGAACATAAACACAAAAATCCTCAACAAAATACTAGCAAACGGAATCCAAAAGCACATTAAAAGGATCATACACCATGATCAAGTGGGGTTTATTCCAGGAATGCAAGGATTCTTCAATATACGCAAATCAATCAATGTGATACACCATATTAACAAACTGAAGGAGAAAAACCATATGATCATCTCAATAGATGCAGAGAAAGCTTTCGACAAAATTTAACACCCATTTATGATAAAAACCCTGGAGAAAGTAGGCATAGAGGGAACTTTCCTCAACATAATAAAGGCTATATATGACAAACCCACAGCCAACATCGTCCTCAATGGTGAAAAACTGAAACCATTTCCACTAAGATCAGGAACAAGACAAGATTGCCCACTCTCAACATAGTCTTGGAAGTTTTAGCCACAGCAATCAGAGAAGAAAAGGAAATAAAAGGAATCCATATCAGAAAAGAAGAAGTAAAGCTGTCACTGTTTGCAGATGACATGATACTATACATAGAGAATCCTAAAGATGCTACCAGAAAACTACTGGAGCTAATCAATGAATTTGGTAAAGTAGCAGGATACAAAATTAATGCACAGAAATCTCTGGCATTCCTATACACTAATGATGAAAAATCTGAAAGGGAAATCAAGAAAACACTCCCATTTACCACTGCAACAAAAAGAATAAAATATCTAGGAATAAACCTACCTAAGGAGACAAAAGACCTGTATGCAGAGAATTATA
>RJWK010043097.1:0-12073 GCA_004363435.1 Platanista minor
CCTGAGTGTGTTTTGAAAGTACGGCTGACAGGATTTGCTGACAGAACATGGGTGTGAGGGAAAGAGAGGAGCCTAGGATGACATCAGGATTTTTGTCCAGAGCAACTGCATGGGTGGAGTTGTCATTAACTAAGATGAGCTGGGTCAGGAGAGGAGCTGGGGGGGGGGGGGGGGAGGGGACGAGGGTGGGAATCAGGAGGTAAGTTGGGTGTATTAGGACCAGGGATCTGGGTCATCTTTATTCTGGTGGTCAGATAGCATTGATTATTATGATTGTAGAGGTTGTTGTGATGGTTACTGCCGATTGGGGTCTTACGGACTGGGAGCTGTGCAAGCATTTCACATATGTTATTTCGTGTAACATTCACAGCAGTCCTCTGGGGGTAGATGCTATAATTCCCCATTTAACAGGGACAGCGCTGAGGCTCAGAGAAGGGAAGAGACTGCCGCCCTCCTCACAGACAAAGGGACTGAACCCCTGTCTGCGGGGCTTCCCCAGCTCCTGCACACCCCACCCCACCCCCCCACCCCCACCCCGTCCCACATCTCCCACTGTGGGAATTTCTTCCAACTAGTGGATCTCAGGCCATGAGCGCTGGCAGGGCCGCTAACTGCAGGAAAGGCCTCAGTGGAGTCAGGAAATGTGGGGCGAGCTCTAACAAACCATCAAGCCAGGACAGCCTGAAGCTGGGGTGCTGATCAGAGACCACTCGCATGACATTGCTGTCACCATTGATGTCCAGGAGGCCTGCGGCTTGGCCGAAGGTGTTCTTCAATGATCCTTGGAGTTCGGTTGACTGCAGGCTGGGGAGAAAGCCCACGTGGACGAGATCTTGCGTCAAAGCTGAAAAACATGCCCCCCCCCGCCCCCGCAACCCTGCCGCCAGCCCAATTAAACATTTAGATGCCAAAGAGTCTCCAATGCAAGCTTGACCTCTGAGTATGTCCCACATGAGGTGCGTACTCTTCGTTTATCTAGTCTTTCTGGCCTGCTCAGTGCTGGGCCAAGTTCCAGACACAGTCATTCAGTAAATATTTATAGGGGCCGATGGAGTGCAAGGCCCCTGTCACATGAGGCTGCTCCAGTGACAGCAGGCAGAGCTCTCTGCCCTAGTGGAGCTGGCGTTCCAGTGAGGGTGAGGGGAGACATGGTAGAACCGTGAATGAAGAGACAGGCAGGGGGCAAATGAGTGCTGTGCAGGGGCTGGTTTCAAAATATTTAGCAACCAGCTTGGCATGGTACCGCCCAGTCCGAAACAACATCAGCCGTAGCTGTAGCCTGGTCCTGGGGCTCCTGGGGCTTAACTCTTCAGATTTTTTTTGGTGAGGAGGCTGGAGTCCTGGGGGTGAAGCTGGGATGGTTTGGGTAATGAGGGGGAGCCTCTTGGAGAGTCTCTGAGCAGGGACTATTTCCCACGGAGTATGGAAAAAATTTTCAATATACTGATGTATTCCACTGAGGGAAATGTAAAAGGCAGAGTGAGGAACTGAGAGTCCTGGGTGAGGGTGCTAATATATGCAGGGAGGTCGAGGAATATCTTGCTGCAAATTCGAAATTTTAGCAGAGACCTCAAGGAAGGGAGGGAGCTGTGCTGAGTTAGGGGAAGAGTGTTCCAGGCAGAGGGAAGAGCAAGAGCAAAAGTCCTGGGGTGTGCTCAATGTGCTGAGGAGGCTACTGTGGCAGGAGGGAGGGAGTGAGTGTGCGGTGGTAGGAGAGGTAGGTGGTGGTTTGATGGTGGATCTTAATAGATGAAGCAGGGCAAGGAGACAGGAAAGAGGGGAATCTTGGGAGCACATCAAATATAGTAATGTAATGATGATCAGAGCAGCTAATGATTAATGGTGTTAACGGTGTCCTAGGCACTATGCTAATAAGAAGTTAACTGACCAATATTGGTTCATGGCCTGGACCTCTAGGAGAGGCCTATGGGTCTGACAAGACCAGGCATGACCCAAGGCTGGACAGCCTCACCATCGGTGATCCAGGAAGAAACTACAGACAGGACCTCTTGAGCAGAGGATAAAATAAGCAGCCCACAGAGGAGAATGAAGAGGCCAGAGACCTTCAGCATCTTGGGTCAGGTACCTGTGGGGGAGCAGGGCAGAGAGGGTTGGTTGTGGATCATTCTCTGAGAGAATCTCCCCAGAGCTTGGGTCCAGGATGGGCACAGAACTCATGTGGAACCATTTTACAGATGGGACCACTGAAGCTCAGAGAGGAGATACACTTTTCCTTATAGTATAGAGCAAGAAATGGAAGGTCCAGCCCAAGGCCATGCAACCCATATTTATGCCCCAAAGATCTGGATATACAGATTTTCCTGCAGGAGCACAGCCTTCCTCAGTGGAGCCACAACTGCCCCTGTGAGAGGCTGTATAATGTCATAGTTATGAGGACAGCAACTGAAGCCCTCCACCTCTTACCAGGTGTGGAATTGTGGGATGTAGGGCAAGTTGCTTCATCACATGACACTGTGTGCAGGACATATTATCCTCACTTTACAGGGAGGAGTTGGCGGTGATGTGCACTGGCTTCAGAGGAAGGTACCACTGGGAGGAAACCTCGAAATTGGTATACAGATTTCCCTCAACTCACTGGACTACTCTTAAGCTCACTTTTGCAGTGTGAGACTTGTGATACTGTGATTTATAATAAGAAATGTATTTTTGGTTTTTGTCCCTGTCTGTGGCACAGAGCTCCTAAAACCCTTGGAATTTCCTAAGTGAAGAGAGCCGTAAAAGTGTCTTTTGTTATGTTAATGAGGCAACTTTTGGAAAGCAGCTAAGGATGGGGGCTGGTTGCCAGGGGAACCAACCAGGCGATAGAGAGTTGGAACTTTCAGTCCCACCCCCCAACATCCCCCTCAGGGAAGGGAGGAGGGCTGGAGGTTGAGTTCAATCACCAATGACTAATGATTTAATCAATCACACCTATGTTAGGAAGTCTCCATAAAACTCCCAAAAGATGGGTTCCCAGAGCTTCTGGGTTGGTCAACACATGGAGACACAGGGAGGTGAATCTGGGTGATGCACCCAGAGAGAGCATGGAAGCTCTGCACCCCTTCCCACATACCTTGACCTAGGCATCTCTTCCATCTGACCATTCCTGAGTTATATACTTTTATAATAAACTGCTAGTCTAGTAAGTAAAATGTTTCTCTGAGTTCTATGAGTCACTTTAGCAAATTAATTGGACCCAAGGAGGGGAGTCATGGGAACCTGATTTATAGCCAGTCTGTTAGAAGCACAGGTAACAACCTGGACTTGAAATGGGCATCTGAGATGGGGGGCAGTCTTGTGGGACTGAACCCTTTACCTGTGGAATCTGATGCTATCTCCTTGCAGACTGAAAAATAATGCACAACCTGAAAGTTGAGAATTATGTTTTAGTCAGTGGACTTCCTGAAGGTTTCAAGCCTGGGAGGCAGCCGTCAGATAGTTCTGAGCGACTGTTCCGGAGAGGTAAAGGAGGAGCCAGGACATATAGGGGTTTTGCAACAAAAATCAGGTAGTTGAAGCATCAAAAGATTACTGTTAATGAAAGAAAATCAGACATCTCAATTAAAGAAGTTAGTGCTTTTCTCTGTATGGGAAGATGCAAGAATCTGGGCTGATTAAAATCATTTCTTTGATATGTGCCTTAGCTATCTAGGGCCAGTATCCTGTTCTTTCCCATTCTGAGTCCCCTCCAGGTGCACTGTTGGGGGTGGCTGCAGGGCAGCCCATTTGTCTCCATCCTGAGTTCCCTCAGGGCTCACCTTAGGGGGTGGTTGTAGTTGTTTGCTGCAACATCCTTGGCAGTTCAAGAGGACAATGAAGATTTGAGAACCTTTGAACTTTTTATTGACTAAAAATGAATGTTGAAGACTTGATTTGAGATTTCAACCTGCTGACAGTCCCAAATGAAATTATGCAACTTTGATAACATATTCCTTGATTTAAATTGGCTTTTGCGATTGAGTGGAACTTCATAAAGTGTATGGACAGTTATTTAATTTAAAAAACAAGCAAAACCTGAACCGCCTTCTGCACTTAAAGAGGTCTAACAGTTCTGATACACAATCTATTCTAGACAGATATGATTGAAAAAAATTTTTTTAATACTGTACTATTTATGGTGGTGGGGCTTTCTTACTAATACACAAATAAATTTAATCATTTCAAAGGCAAAAAAAAAAAAATTGCTGCCAACAGATATGGCAGGCAACATTTTTCAGTCACAGTCCCTCCCCTTTGACCAACATTTGGGAGACATGTCACGACCAATTTTGTCACATTACCCTAGGAAGTTTCATTCCTAGATCAGACGAAGATTCTGTTGATAGGCCACTCAGTGTGTTAATTTTTGGATCAGGCCCTGTTGACAGTTGAAAATTCTCTGGCTTGCCTGTCTTACTAGTCTATTATGGTCCAGAAAATGTTGCTTCTTCCCCTACCTAGAATCACACGATCACAATTATTCTATGTAGGTTTATAAATGTGTTCTAGTTCCTCAAGATGTTTAGCCATCATTAATTTTGTCAGAGGCCTGGTTACACACTGGGGATGTAAGAGACAACAATCATATAAAATAGACAGGATATCAGTAGTACAGTTAGTAACATTAATAAAGTCATAATGCAACAGAGAGAAATATAAAGCATAAACAATTTGGAAACAAAGAGAACAAATTAAAACAATGATTAGTATAAATAGTTGTAATCTGGTTGCAATAAACCATCAGGCCCATAGGAGAGCTAGCAGGAGAAGCCAAATTCTGGAAGGATCAGGCAGAGAAAAAAAGCTCAATGCTTCATTTTTTTTTTTTATTTATAAAAGAATACTTTATCAGCTTGCTGTTGGTCATAGCATAAGAGGAAAGGTTTTTCTGGAAAACAAAGATTAAAGGCCAGTATATTTCAGAAAAAGTCATAAAGTTATAAATTATATTTACCAGTTCATTGAGTCCCATGTAATTAATTCCTGTTGATCTGGATGAAGTCACCAGGTTTTCCATTAGCGTTTTGTAATTTCTTACCCAGTTCAGTGATCTAAAAATTATCAGAAACTTATATCTGTCAAAAAGTCCTTTTTATGAATTTTCTTGAAGATCTCCATTTTACAAAAGCAACAGTGTAAAGTAATTAGTCTATAAAGGACAAAAGACTTAAAAGGCATGGTTAAAGATCTGATTACAATGCAATTTACAAGAAACTAGTATATTTCTGACATACGACATTTTAAGATAATAACTAGAATTATGACTGATAACATTATACTAGGACATATCAAAATTTTAGGAATTTCATATAAATTTTGGAATATTTACATTAATGACATTTATCCATACAATATAACCTAAGGCTCATCTCCAATGACTTTACAAGGTTTTTCAAGTAATTTAACATACCACTAAGCCTAATTAGTTTAACATTTCTCTTTGAGACGTCTCAGGGTTCCTTTAAAGCATCCCTGAGTTAGCTGGAGGTCAAAAGAACTTTAGTTAGAATTTGATATTTGGGAATTTTGTTAAAAATCTCAAAAAGGTGTTAAAACACATGATCAGATGGGATCATAGGTCACTGTGAGACAATACTTATTCCCTTAACCAAAGTGATAAAAGACTTCAAAAGCAAATACAGATCACCTAAAGGCACAGAAATGCACACAATCTGTTATCAAAAGCAGCATTCCAAGAAAACTTTGTTCTCTTAACAGAGAGAGAAAAATCTAACTCCAGTCTTGTACCAGCTTATTTTAACAACAAAATCCATTTACTTACCTAAATTCAATCTAAATTTAGCCCATCCTGACCATGCACAAAACTCTTTTCTCAAGGTTCCTGTCCCACAAACATCACTTCCTGTATCCATATTATTTTGTCCCTTAATTTTCCCATCTAGGAACAATCAGCTCTAGGACAAAATCACTTTTTTTTCCCCTTAACAAAATGTAATTCCATTCTTTATACCTTCTTTTGCTCACAGCACATGCCTTGCTTTCCTACTATATACTGTAATGTTTCCTTTATTATTTCTAGTAGCTTTAATTACATATTTAAATTAGAATCCTCAACTCTTAAAAACCTTAAATGTTAGTGAAACCTAGGAAGTAAGCAGTTATGAACTGTCTTCTACATTAGCATTCTGTAGATTGGCAAACATAAATATCAGTAATAATTTCTAAAAACATGTGCTTTCTTATAGAAAATATCTCAGGGTGGCACCAAACATATTCATCAATAGTTCTAAATACCTTTAGTTTCTCTGTAAGGGGAAGCCAATGTTTAGTAATTAATATTTCAATATCTTATTTTATTTGGGAATGACCTAGCTATTCAATAAACTTCCATCATTTAACTTAATTTAACATAACTCTAGAATTTCAAGTTACCAAATATCTGGTGAGATCATTTTCAAGTAGACATTCCTAAAACATAATTATTTCTAAAAAGTTCACCCAAAAGCTCTTATCTCACTTGCATTTAATTTACTTATAGGAATTTCATCACACCAAGCTATTTTTCTCGTTGACAAATTTGCAACAGATATAACAAGATCTTATTTGACCTAAGTACAATAAAAGTATTATACTTAATGTTGATGACTCTAAAGACATGCCTATATTAATTAGATCAACAAACTTAAACTAACTTTAATACTGTTACTGGGTCCAAGCTCTCTCTGCTCACCACACAACAGGCTAATAAATCAGGAGACGAGGTGTTGAGGCAAGGAATAGCAACTTTATTGGAGAAGATGGCAGACTAGCATCTTAGAGTACCATCTTATTGGGGTCTGGATGCTAGTTTCTTTTGTAGAACAGAGGTGGGGGGAGGTGAGGAAGTAAAGTAAGAAGGCCATAAGTCTTGCAAAACATCTCCTGGTTTGGCCAGCCTCGGGAAGGGGATGTGTTCATTTCTTCTTTCCTGCAGCCATTCAAAGGTGGACAGGGTCAGGGTGTTTCCCTGTGAGCTTGAACAAAGGCACTTTGGTTTAACATTCAGGCAGAGGGGCAGGGTTCCCCGAGGCAGGCCATTATGTATGCTTATAGCTATAGACATCATCCTTTTAGTGATTATAGTAACAAAAGCAACAGAAAGTAAAGGTTAAAGGAAAAGAAACAGATCCAACATGGAGTCAGATTTTGTTCTTCCCTGTTACAATACCAGGTATCAACTTAATATTGAATATTTCATGGTTCACGTGAACCTGAAACTCATTTTAGCTAGTTTCTTTCATATTTAGAAATATTTAGTTTGTAAGCACTTACTTTTAAATTAATTAAATAGAGCTCTTTTAAAGTTTAATTTTGATAATATTTTCCAGAGGTAGAGACCTCTCATATGTATAATGTGTACCCAGACATATAAATAGACAAAACTAGAGATCTCATAGCTTCACTTTAAAAACTTAGTTATGAATCAGATATTACATTATGAACTTACTAGTTTATAAATATCAGTTGGAATAAATTAAATTTGCTTGCTCAGATAACAAAGGCTTTACTATTTGTGGAAAAGACATTTAAGATTTATATTTGTCCTTGATAAAATCTTAAGCAGGCTATGAATTAGATTTTGGCTGAGGGAGCATTGTCAGCATGTGAGTTTAAAAAGGCTACTTTTCCCCTTTTTTGTCCTCTTGGTTTCAGGTTCTACTTGATTGAGCTAATTAGGCTCAGTTGCAGGTCCTTGTGGGCTGCATTTACATGTCTGATTTGTAGAGATTTGCAAGATAAAGACAGTTGCTTTTAATTCCCCCGAAGAACTGGCTTGTCACCTAAATGATATTTAAAAATTGACTTGTCCAACTATATTTAATTTGCTTTTCAGTGAGAAGATTCCCAACTAAATGGAAATTTGAGAGTTCTGTGTTCTACAGCTTTAGATTTTAATTTATCATGTCTTTAAAAGCTTGCATAAGATATTCAACAAGTCCCTCTTTCTGGGTGCACAAGTTAAACCCGGAGCAAAATCACTAATTTTATTTTTCTTAGCCCCCGAATATTAGTTCCCAGTTTTTACTTTATATTGTATGGCTCAAGTAACTGTATTGGTTTACTTTAGTATGTTTAATTAATATTTCCTCAGGGGCAGATCTATATGCCCTGTCTTATAATACCATTCAGGGGAAGTATTCCCCAGTGAAACATGTCTTTCCCACAATATAATTAAGCAAAAGAGATGTAACCATTTTATATAAAGCCTATTTAAATATAACTTTCATCTCAGTTTTATCAACTTTCATACCTTTAGTTTTCATTAGGACCTGATCAGCAGGTCTTGGTTTTACAAGTTCTAGAAGCTTTCCTTTCTTTTATTCCCTGACCATTTTATCTATTTTGTATAAAAGGGTCTGGTGTCCCCAGAGAGGGGTTGAGCCAAGGGACTTGGGCCCTTCTGTCAATCTTTTAACTTGATTAATTGGCCTAACTGTTGCCCCAAGTAATTGTTGGTCAGGTATCTCAGTGTAATTTTTTCCAGCCCTTTAAATATATATATTTTAAACTGGGGTAAATAGAGCAGACTTGTCTGGGGCTCTTTAATGTTGGGGGCCAATAGGGGGTCCCTTTGACCCATTCAACCTTAGGTAGTATAGTATCAAAGCCTTGTGTTTTAATCCTATAAATCCTATAAATGTCCATTTGGTTTATCCCATTTTAAAATAACCATCTAAAATTTTCCTTATCCATTTAAGTCCCTTTAAAATTTCTACCTTGTTGGGAAAAAGCCTCTAGACTTTCCCTTCAGTTTTTTTTTTTTCTTATTTTCCTGTCAATCAACCTAATTCACATTAATTATTCTAATGTTTTTATTAGCATCTGCAAGACCCACTGAGGGGAAGAGGAGAACACAGATAAGGCTTCCCAAACTGGCTTCCTTGTTTGTTTTAAACTAAGGGAGTTCTTAAGTTAACCATTAGATATATATTTTTTCCACCTCTTAATCTGATCAATTTTCCTCATAGGTACCTGTAAAATAGCTGTTTATAATAAGAGCTCTCTAGAAATTTACCAACTTAGAGTTTTTCCAATTTAAAGGCTCCATCATCTGGCCATTAATGAGATATATCTTAATAGTGACTCAAACCAATAAGACGCAAGAGGCTTCCCCACAAGAGAGTGTGAAGGATGCCACCTAAACAAGATCTAGAAAGTTTCCTCCCCAAAATAGTCTAAGTAAAGACCTTCATTGCACAGGTTGCAATAATGCAGCGAGGGTTAAGATGGCAAAAAGCCCCTGAGAGTTGGTGCAGTCAGAAAAAAAGACTGCTCAGAATCCCAGTGTATTCGATTGGCTGCCAAATGTACACCGTACATGTACCTTTTGTATGGCAGACCAAGTTTTCAAAGCACACAAACAGAACACACACACGCACACACAAAATACCTGAAGAAAATCAGGTAGAACATTTACATTTCAAAGACACAGGAAGAGGAATGCAGATTTTCCCTAGAAGAGCTTTTGTTTTTTTAAGATGAGAATTCTGAAAAAGTGTTTTTATCAAGCATTGGCAGGCAGATTCTTAACCACTGCATCACCCGGGAAATCCCTGGAGGTTGGCTTTCTGATGCCACTTGTTTCTCTGTTTGAAAGAATCTCTTTCCCATTTTAAAGTTGGATTTGTCAGGGATAAAATTTTCTAGTGAAATTGTGTGGTGGACCAGCGTGCTGCTTGTGAGCTTAACTCCTCTGAGTTTTTCCCCTAGAGTCGTTTTAGCTCCTGTTACGTGTCTCAGGTTCTCCCTCTGGTAGTATAAGACCACGGTGGGTGCTCTCGGGTCACAGAGTGGCCAGTTGTCATTTGTGTTCCGGCAGAGCAAGTTGTTAATTAAAATGAGTGGGTTTCCCTATAGGGACAGCTACACAGCATGAGGTCTCGCCTCCACCACTCCTGCAAGTTTCTCAGTCATCTGAGAAAGCTGTGGTAGGCCAGGAGGAAAGTCCCTTTCTTCAGAGCTGAAAGCTCTCATGTAACATTTTTGATCTCACAGAGGCAGCAGTGAGTGGTAGCATGAAGCGAGATCTTAATTCCCTGCCCAGGAATTGAACCTGGGTAGCCTGGATGAAAATCAGGAATCTCAGCCACCACACCCCCTGGCTCTTGCCCCCAGTGAAAAATGCATTTCTCACGGAGGCAAAACTGTAAAAACAGGTATGAAGCTTATTATTAGAGACATAGCACAACAACAAGTAGGAGAGCCCACAGAGGAACAGTTTGTTTAGTTAAGATAGAAGCAAGGTAGAGATGCACACCCGGAGGGAAAGGGTGTGGGCATCCTCCCTAATGAGGAGGAGCCTCATAAAGAGGCGGTTAAGTCATTTATACAGGTCAGTCCTTCCAGGTCTTTGTTTACCTTTGGCCAATTATCTGGTTTCCTTTTCCACACCTGCCCTGCCCTAGGACCCTCCCCAACATGCGTGCACAACTTTTTTTCAAGATGGATTCCAGCCCAGAGGCCTATGGGACGGCGTTAGCCTCACATATTATGGGGGTGGTGCCCCCTCCTTTTTGACCCCCAAGGAGCCTTTCTGCAAATGTACATTGTTTTCCTTGCCCCAAGGATGGGATATGAATCACCTCTTGATCTTTTAACAGGGTGTAGCCCCACTCTGTCCCTGTCATAAAAATGTCCAGGGTTCGGTTATTTACCCTGTTTCTGTTGCTGGTTTTTATATCGAGGTTCAGATCTCGAAATATAGACAGGAGTCCGGTCATAAATGTGTAGGCCTGGAGCCCATTTGTCTCTTGCTTCAGGAAATGTAAACAGGGGACTGGTTATGAATGTCCGGCCTGGAGCCCATCTTCTTCTCGCCCCAGGAAGTGTGAACAGGAGGCTAGTTGTAAATGTCTAGCCTGGAGCCCATCTATCTTCTGCCTCATTTTTCACTTTTGTCCCAACAAATTCTCGTTAAGGCAGCCAATTTGAAGAAAGACATCAGGTCAGCGTCCTCCCTAACCTCTCAGCTCAGACTGCTCAGTATCTTTTTAACTGAGCAAATCCCAATATCTTTCACCTGGGCCCCCCTAGTATCTTTCAACTAGGGGGCACTTTCTCCCAGTGTTTTTCAGCCAGGCTCCCCTAAAATCTTTCAACTGGTGGGGGCGGGGGGAGGGGGTTCACCTTTTCCCCAGTGTCTTTAGACTGGGCTTCCCTAGCACCTTTCTACTGGGGTGGGTATCACTCCCCAATATCTTTCAACTGGGGAGCAAGATACCTGTTAGACACTGACAATTAAAAATTAGGATCACCAACCAATAATTGGGAGATCCAAGAACCAGGAGAGAGAGACTCACCCAAATTCGTCTGGACTCTCCAAGGAGGTGGATGGGCACAAGAGGTCTCTGCTGGTACCAAGGCTCTTGTTCCTTGTAGAGTTCAGGTAAAGGAGAGCAGTCAGCTCTGGGTCCCTTGGTAATTAATTGGTCACCAAAACTGTCAACTGAGAAAAAAATGCACAGCCTAAAAGTTGAGAATTATGTTTTATTTGGCGCGCTTCCTGAGGACTTCAAGCCCGGGAAGCAGCCTCTCAGAATAGCTCTGAGGGACTGCTCTGAAGAGGCAAGGGAAGACCCAGGATATATAGGAGTTCTGCAACAAAGACCAGGTAGTTGAAACATCAAAAGATTACTGTTAATTAAAGAAAACCAGGCATCTCAAGTTAAAGAAGTTAGTACTTTTCTGTGTATGGGAAGATGCAAGAGTCTGGGCTCATTGAAACCATTCCTTTGCTATCTAGGGCCAGTATCCTGTTTGTTTTTCTCATTTCGAGTCCCGTCAGGGTGCACTGTTGGGGCTGTGACCGCAGTGGCTGCTGGGCTTGGCTGTGGGGCAGCCCTTTTGTCTCCATCCTGAGTTCCCTCAGGGCTCACCTTCTGGGACAGCAGTAGTGGCTTGATTGCTGCAACGTCCTTTGTTTACTGATATGGCAGGCAACATTTTTCATTCACAACATTAATGTTTCTCTTTATCCCTCCCTGGTCCTGATTGTGCCTTTGGAAGATACAGATTAACAGAGTCTCAAGGAGGAGAGGATAACCAGGGGGGATTGCTGGATGCCCAAAGAGTGCTGGGGATCTGCACTAAATCC
>RJWK010043098.1:0-18888 GCA_004363435.1 Platanista minor
ATAGCCAGGATATGGAAGCAACCTAACTGTCCATCAACAGATGAATGGATAAAGAAGATATGGCATGTACATACAATGTAATATTACTCAGCCATAGAAAGAAACTAAATTGAGTTATTTGTAGTGAGGTGGATGGACCTAGAGTCTCTCATACAGAGTGAAGTAAGTCAGAAAGAGAAAAACAAATACCCTATGCTAATACTTATATATGGAATCTAAAAAAAAAAAAAAATGTTCTGAAGAACCTAGGCACAGGACAGGAATAAAGATGCAGACATAGAGAATGGACTTGAGGACACGAGGAGGGGGAAGGGTAAGCTGGGACGAAGTGAGAGAGTGGCATGGACATATATACACTACCAAATGTAAAATAGAAAGCTAGTGGGAAGCAGCCACATAGCACAGGGAGATCAGCTTGGTGCTTTGTGACCACCTAGAGGGGTGGGATAGGGAGGGTGGGAGGGAAACGCAAGAGAGAGGAGATATGAGGATATATGTATATGTATATCTGATTCACTTTGTATAAAGCTGAAATTAACACACCATTGTAAAGCAATTACACTCCAATAAATACGTTAAAATAAATAAATAAATAAGTAAATAGATAAGTAAATAAATAAAAACAAAAAAAAAACACTGGGTTACAATACCGCAGAGAAGTTATACATACATCAGGCTGAACACACATTTATTTGTACATTATTATTCATATAAGTTTTGTGCCTCTGCCAGTTTCAGAATTAAATAACAGCATGGGGAGCAAGAAAGACATTTGGAAGCAAAGAGAAAAGGGATTCTCAGATGAGAATTGAAGAGATGGAGGGCTGAGTTGGCAGGTCACTCTATAACTACTAGCATAACTTTGGATACTCCATGTGACTCGTAAGTTATACCAAATAAAACTGTATATATAAAACTGACTCACTTTCACAGACCTCATTGAATTGGGTCCGAGAACTGACTCGCTACCAAGAAGAGTTAGAAAGATCCATAAAAAGAGCCAAGATTGGGTTGGTCCAGAAGAGAATAAGACATATTAGTTTGTTCAATAGCACTTGAGCTCTAAAACTTAAGGGATGAATTCATCACATGGAAGCATTTATAGTCAAATATTCCTATCGGCCCTGCCTCTGTGAAAGGCTGAGCATCAGGCCTGGAACTAGCACATGCTCAATAAGGGTCTCTCCCCTCTGCTTCTTTCCTCTTCCCCCTTCTCTTCTTGCACCTCCTCCTCACCTTCTTCCTCCTAATCATAATAATGTCATCATCATCATTATTTATGTATTGATATAAATTGGTTTTATGATAGAAGCAAGGAGGCTTCATGGTCTCAATTATTGGTGAATATTCAGAATGTAGAACTAACTGAATGAAGGGTGGTGACCCCACTAAGGTGAACACCTTTACTAGCCTCAAGAAAGATAATTTTCCTGATTTGTTTATGGAGAAAATGGGTACGGACATAGAATTCCAGCCATCCTTTGGTTGGCTACTTCAGGTCAGTTCAATAGGAGATGCCAAATCCTAACATCGGGGGATGAAAGGATGCCAAGACTAGGATGAACTGTTTATTACCATAGCTGAGTAAAGAATCCAAAACAGTAACCCTAGTTAAGCTTAGAATACAGCTGAAATGCTAGAGAAGACTCAGAGTTCTATTCCTGATTGTGATCAACATAGGCAGAGGTGATCAAACTCTGAAAGCAGGCCAATAGGTTTGGGCAACCCTGTACAGGGTCCAATATCTGGAGGATATCATGGGAAGAATTTTCAAGGCCCCTCCTATTAATGCCTAAATGACCTGGGATAAATTGGCTAACTCCAGGTCAGCATGGAAACAGCATCTGAACAAGAAACTCGTGGTCTCAGGATGACAGCACCATACATTGTGCTACTTCAGATCAGTCATTCCAGAGGAGAGGAAGCTAGATGTAGGGTAGAGCTGTGCTAGGCTACCAAAGGAAGGAGTGTCTACCACCTATGAGAGGCTCTTTCTTCCAGAGGTATTGGGAGAACTGAAGCATTGCATTCTCATTGCTAGTCATCATGGCTACATTTCAGATATGGTGTGCTCATAATATTAGAAACCCTATCCAATAAATTTAATTCCTCAAGCTTCTGGTTGGTACTCAATCTAATAGATGTATGACCTTTAAAAAAAGTATAACTCATAAATACTTTCTCTCTAATATTCCTTTCCCACAAGGAGAGAATCATGGAATAGCATCATTTCATCCTAAAAGCTACCTAATCCAGATTTTCTTGGAAAGTCAGAAATCTCCTACTAAGAGTATATGACCTGGATTTAGATGTCACAGGAGACACAGCATTGAATTTCACTGAATCACATAGAGAGAAACGTTTATTCCCAGTAAAGTGTTTATTCTTCTTTTAGGGACTGTCTGTTAACGTCTTAGTTATTAGTATATTTCAAATTATTTTCCAATAGTTGCTAATCTTTTTAGAAACCAGAGAGCAGGCTCAGAGACTCTACAGGCAAGTGTCTAGCTGGACTTTAACAGCATTGCATTGTTTATATTAAATTTGTTTTTGTCACTACTTTCTATTTTTGCTAAGTACTACTGCCATATTTATGGTTGTATATAAAGTGCCACCTTAAGTTACATTAAGTTAAAATGAATACATTTGCTGAAATAAATCATGTCAAGTAAACAATAGTATCGTTGATCCAAAATATGAAAAAAAAAGTATGAAAGTAGCATACAAATGACTAAATTTGAGGAAAATATTATCTCATTCCTACTCCTGTTTTTTTAAAGATGAGGAAACTGTGATCCAGGGGTTTATGTGGCTTGCCCAAGATCACAGAGTCAATTAGCAGCAAAACTAGGATCTGAACCTAGGTGGTTTGATGCACAGTCTTATCAGTTGTCACCTGTAGTGGATGCTACATCTGTGCCTCTTCGGTCTCCCCTTCAGGACTGAGGCACTCATCCCCCAAACCAAAGGGAATATTAGTGGCTGACAGCTCTCACCTGAGTCCCTCTTTGGGAACTGCTGTCGAGATGAAGAGATCTCTAAAGCCATGTCCTCTCTCTGGAAGCAGCCTATAACCAATGACTGGTCAGTGGTGTCGGGGAGGAGGTATAAAGTTTCAACCCCCTGACCACAGGACAAGACAGTTGCTAAAGGACCATCACTTGAGCCTTTGCTGTGACTATATTGCATTTCATCTCCTCCCACTGCCCAATCCTGCTTCCTTCATTCCCCCGCGTGTGGACCTGAGACACTCCCCAGTACACTTCCTGAATGCAAATCTTTGTCTCAAAATCTGTTTCCCAGGGAACCTATAAAATATCATGTTTCCTCTCTACTTTAAAGGAAAAAAATGAAGTTATTTATCAGAATAAGTACCATTAAAGAGAATGGGGGAAAAGTACATAATTGTAATATTCTAATTAGTTGTGACCAGATTAGAATTTTATAACTCGTTGCCAAAGGCTGCTATAAAACTTACAAAACAAGAAAAGAAACGGAGTATAATCATAGGTAGCACATATGAGTTTAAGGGGATAATTTGTGGTCAAAAATGAATCATCAGATTGCAAATTAGAGCTTAATCTTCAACTGTAGTGTCAATTGTAGATTTAGCTCTAAATTTTGAAGTGACAACTGCAAATACAGGGATTTAGATATTTGAATATATATCCACAACAGATAGTAATTTTATAATATTGTTTTTAAAAGTATACTATTTTAAGAGAACTTCTGACATGATTCTAAAAATATAAAATGGAATAGAACATAATACAGGAGTTTCCTCTACTAACAAATTCAACAAACTCTTAATAAAGTCCTGCTAAGTATTTCAGAGAATACAGACTTGAGAAAGATACTGCCTCTGTTATCAAGTAATGAGCAGTATATTAAAGGGTTAGGACTCTATCATTATTTCTTGAAATACTGTTGCTGCTTCATTCTCTTCTGTCCTTCCAGAACTCCAATTAAATGTATGTTAGACCTTCTCTATCCCCTGTATTTCTTACCTGCCCTTCTGCATATTTAAGCTTTTTGGCCTTCTGTGCTTCATTCTAGATAGTTTCTTATGACCTGGTTTTCAATTTTTTTCTTCAGCCAAGTGTAATCTGCAGTTAAATCTATCCATGGAGTTCTTAATTTTGGTTATTTATTTTTCAGTTCAATCATTTCTATTTGGTTCCTTTTCAAATCTGCTATATCACATCGTATATATTATAGTTCAATGCCAAATTTTTCAAACTTGATTTTAATCTCTTTGAACATAGTAACCAAAGCTTTCTTACATTCTGTGACTGGTAATTCTCGTTTCTGGAGTACAACAGAAATCTGTTATTTCTTTTTTTCTTCTTTTTTTTTTTTTAATTGAAGTATAGTTGATTTACAATGTTGTGCCAGTTTCTGAAGTACAGCAAAATGACTCAGTTATACACATTTTTTTATATTATTTTCCATTATAGTTTATCACAGGTTATTGAATATAGTTCCCTGTTTCTGCAGGTGTTTACTCATACCGATTTATCTCCCCTTGTCCCTGGTTTCCAAATTATTTGTAGAATTAATGTAAGGCCTAGTATGATATTTTCTTACACTGATTTTAATTTGCTACTACCAGGCACCTGGAAGCTCTAGGAACCTGAGACTGCCCATTCAAGTCTTAGGATTTTCTGGGCCACCCAGATGAGTTGAAGAATGGCTCAGTGTAAAGATTAGTTTATGTATGGCTCACCTTTATTTCTAGGGAGCATCCCTCTAGGTCTCAGCCCAAAAGCAGACAGTAGTTTACCAGGGTCCCCATTCTTGGCAAGCCCTATATTCCAACTCCTTTTCTTCTAGACATGCAAAGCTACAGAACATACGATTTAATCTTTCCAGCCACACCTTCCAAAATAGTAAATGCCTCCAAAGCAGAAGTGCCAGAATTTTGCTCATCTCTCTGGGTTTCCCACCTCTTCTGTCCTCCGATCATTAAATGTTCATTATCTCACTAGAATATGGATGCTTTTTAGAAAAAAATTATTTGTATTATATTTTAAACTGTCTCCAACACAAGTGTTGGTCTGAATTATCTAATCAATCTATTACTCAGGAAAAGAAGGTCATGGAATACTGGAGATTGTTTGAGATGCCCCTTCTTCCAAGAACACACTGGGCATGTTGTCATACCTTCACTTATAATAATACTTTATAATTATTTGTTCATATGTCAACCCGAGCAATCACATGCATGGCATAGATTCTTATTCAAACTGTAGGCAAATCTAAGACTTAAGTGCTTAGTTAAAGTGCAGATGTACGATAATCTAGAGAAAGTGTCTGTAACTTTCAGGAGATTCTCAAATGTATATCTGGTTCCTCTAGATACATACAGTGAGCTCTGGGAGGACAAGGACCATGTCATATTTATTTTGGGATTCTCCCTGCCCAGTAAAGTTTGTTGAAAAATAAAGAGCAACTATAATAAAGCAAAGCATAGATGGTTTAAGAGAAAGGTACAAATGTTTAGATGCTACTTCAGAAGGCAGAGAAAAATAGCACCTACACAAATTATCAAAAGAGGCTTTTTTTGAAAAGTAACATTACAGTTGATCCATCAAAGGTACTTAAAATTTTCAAAAGTACAGATCAGACATGAAAGATGTTCAAGGCAAAGTTGGGATGTGGATATAAAAAGAATATTGTGGGGGCTTCCCTGGTGGCACAGTGGTTGAGAGTCCACCTGCCGATGCAGGGGACGCGGGTTCGTGCCCCGGTCCGGGAAGATCCCACGTGCCGCGGAGCGGCTGGGCCCGTGAGCCATGGCCGCTGAGCCCGCGCGTCCGGAGCCTGTGCTCCTCAACGGGAGAGGCCACAACAGTGAGAGGCCCGCGTACCGCAAAAAAAAAAAAAAAAAGAATATTGTGACCAGTTTGGAGACATGAAAGATATATCACAATTGGACAGAATTGTGGGGTTTCTTTTATGTGACTAGAACTCACCTCTACTATTCCAACCTTAAAGAGCTCCATTCCATGAAACAAAAGCCAAGTAAATACCTTGAGAGAGTGAAATCTTATGGTGTGGCTTATTACCCTGAAATTGTTCACAAAAATTTGTGTGAGCATTTATCTGGGGAAAGTGTCTTTAGCTTTCAATGGCATCAGAAAGGAATCTATGGGACTTCCCTGGTGGTCCAGTGGTTAAGACGCCTCGCTTCCACTGCAGGGGGTGAGGGTTCAATCCCTGGTTGGGGAACTAAGATCCCACATGCCATGGGGTGCAGCCAAAAAAAAAAAAAGGAATCTGTGACACCCCACTCCCTGGAAGAAAAAAGAATGAAAAGATTAAGAATTGTTTTAAAAAAAAAAGACCACATATGAATTAACATAAGTACATAGGCATAGCTGAACATGTTACAGCGGCTGAGTCTTCAGATCTTCCCCGGAGACTTGGAGTAATGATAATACTGTGTTCTCAGCCAGTCACCACAGAATAAAATGGTCCATGGAGCAAAGGAGGGCAGGTGTGACTACAGCATTCTGGATCTCTCTCTTCCTGACATTAGTCATTAACATTTAGAAGAATTTCAGTAGGAAAGTATCCGAGTAATAAGATTCTTGAACCTCACCACCCACTACCTAGCACAGTCTCTGGCATGAGGGAAGCATTCAATAAATGAATGAACCATTAACAAGAGAGTCATAATATACCAAGGAAACAGATGATATTGCTGGGCACATTCCTAGCGCTTAAGTCTGAAAACCATCAAAACAGAGGATGCTGGCCCAGGGGATTCGAGTCAAACAGAAAGACAGTGGCAGCATCCAAAATCAACTCTGGCCTCCTGAAGTCCAGCCAAGAAACCTATATATGTTTATTTTAAATAAACACTTATGTCAAATGTAAAATTTCCAAACACTATCAAGCAGAGCTCTATTAGATGTTACAGAACTGGGATCTTCCAGTAAAAGAAATTTTAAGCATATAAATTTGTTTACTGTTGCCATGTACTGGTGAAGTGTGGTATGGCAGAGAAGCTCTATGAAAGCAACAACACTTAAGAAAAAGAGAATGGTATGGAGTTAAATTCAAACATCATTAAGTATAAGAGTTAGATCCTGGGGAAAATGTTTCATGGCCAAAAATAATTCATGAAAGAAAAGTTTGATAAAGTTGACTATTAAAATGCAACACATAAAACATCAAAAAATGAAAATAAAACACAAGCCAAGTCAAATTTAAGTGAAACACTAGAAGAAACTATACTTCTATTTATTTAAGTTATATCACAAAAGAGTGAGCTGGGTCTATATGTGCTGGCTTGAAGTATGTGCAATTATACTGACATGTAGGAAAAGCAAATTGAATGCTAGTGTGTTAAAATGATATACACACATAGACATAGTTATAGAAATACACATATTGCTATATGTATGTAAACATATAAAAGAATATACAGCAGACACTTGGGTGGTTGTCTTAGGAATCAGGATTTGATGGGGTGATTTTTACTCCCTAAAATTTATATCTATATTTTAATTAAATTTTTGCAATCACGAGCTTGTATTACTTCTTTAATCAGGAAAAAAAATGTGTAGTGGTGAAAAGGACAGGCAAAAGGAAAAGAGACTCTGTAGCCTGATGAGTAATAGCAATGAGTAATAAGCAAGCTAGCGTCAGACTGTACCTGAGTTCACATCCTGACCCTGCTACTTAAAGGCTATGTGACCTTGACAAAGGCCTTGTGTTCCTCATCTGTAAAATGCAGATAATAGTCGTACCCACCTCATAGGATTGTTGTGAGGACTGCATGAGATAACACATGTCACATGCTTAGACTTCTTCCTGGCACATTATCAGTGCTCAACAAATGTGAGCAGCTCATGGCAAAAACACTTCTTGAATTTTAACATCCACTTTCAAGTAATACCTATTCAAATTATCACTTTAGCCTCTTCCTTAGTCTAAAATTTTAGCTGTGGTTTGGGGAATTTTTTTCCTTTAGGGTATATGATATATATTTTATGATTTAATAATGAAAGTCAAGGAGAAAATGGAATTTTCTTATAGTGACTTTTTTTTTTTTTTTTTTTTTTTTGCGGTACGCGGGCCTCTCACTGCTGTGGCCTCTCCCGTTGAGGAGCACAGGCTCCGGACGCGCAGGCTCAGCGGCCATGGCTCACGGACCCAGCCACTCCACGGCATGTGGGATCCTCCCGGACCGGGGCACGAACCCGTGTCCCCTGCATCGGCAGGCGGACTCTCAACCACTGCGCCACCAGGGAAACCCGATAGTGACTTCTTAATCTACCTATTGTGAAAAGTTAAAAATATCTGCATTGTCATGGGGGTTTCCTGGATTAATTTGAGTGTTAAGAGGAATGGGATAAGGATGCCTATGGGTCAGAAATTTAGGGCATTGGGCTGTACTCATTGGTGGGATCTGAAGATTAGAGATGTTAACACACATTGAGCTTGGGTTTGTTTGGTTTTTTTTTAAGAGTAGAGGGAGAATTCATTACTGACCATTTATTGAAGAAGCTGCCTTCTCTCCAAGTTCCCTAGGGGAAGTTTCATCAGATACCCCAACTCTGAAATCTGACCCTGCCTTTCATCTGAAACCTGAGGCTAATGCTGTTCTTATCACCATCTGGCCTCCTGATCAGAAGCAGAATGGCTCTCTTGAGCCTCTAGGAAGAACCTTTTTCTAAACCTCCACATCTGTCACTTATATTCTTTCTCCCAATCAAGTAAGGATTAGAATTCATGTAACTCAAGGCCTACAGATAGATTGTAGAGTCATCAGTTTGCGGAATTCACCAAGCAGAGGAATGACCCTAGGTCTCCAATAGATCTAACTTTGTATCAACTCAGATCAGAAATGTTTCAACAAGCCAGAGGTTAGTTTCCAGATCAGGAGAAATTCAACCCTCACAGACCAGCAGTGATTTAACATGGCATTGATCTACAACCACTGTTTCCCAAATGTGCTCCATGGATTTCCCAAATGTGCTCCATGGATTCCTAAAGTCCTGTGGGATACTAGTGGGGTTGTGCTATAAAAAATTATCCCATCTCTAAGATGGTTTAGAAATGCCATATAATATATGCCCAACTTGATAATATACATGTGCATTCATCTTATTATTCAATCAATAAATATTTATTGAGCACGTACTATGTCCTAGATAGTGCTTTAGGTAGTAGGGGTAAAGGTGAACAAGACAGTTGAGATCCCTACCCTGGTGGAAGAAGGCAGAGAAGATACAAACAAGCAACAGGAAATGGCGAGTTCTATGCAGAGAGTCAAACTAGAGAGGTGGGACTTAGAGTGACTGGGTAGTTCATTGGGCTGTCAGAGTACTCCTCTCTGAATAAAAGACATTTAAACTGAGAGCTGTAGGACAGAAATGTTTGAAAAGCCTTTAAAAGATTGATTGTTTTTCAGTAAAGAAATTAGTAAATTTATTTACCCTGACATCTCAGATCCATCTGTCAACAAGACCCTTTGTGAGTAGAATACTCATTGGCATTCCAGGGAACACTGGTGTTCTGTGGAACCCAATTTGAGAAGTGCTGGACTGAACATGTCTTGTGCTGGTAGCACTGTTGAATGCAGACAACATCTGCCAGACAATCAACTGTTACACTGGTAAGTGCAGCTAAAATGACCTGAAATCCCACCTTGGAGGGCTGACAGGCACAGTCACTGCCTCCACTGATACTTAGAAAATTGGAGGCAGTAGCAGTGGCAGGAAATGACATTCTGAAGTGTGCATTTCAGGTTCTGTAAGACTTGCCCCCAGAGGAACTCAGAGCATCATCTGATGTGCTGCCTTTGCAAGAAAGGCAGCCTGGGAGTTGAGGAGGACACCCATGGCACATGAGGGAAGCTCCCACTTGGCAGTTGGCAGCCCCAACAGGTCCCTGCTGCTCCATCACTCTCTTTCTGTCCCATCTCCCAGGCCTACACCCTGCCTGTGCCCAAAGGACCTCCAGCCAGGGGTCCACAATCTACCAGCAACAGCCAAGTCCAGCCCACTCCCTGTTTTTTGTACACAATTTTACTGGAACATAAACCCATTCATTTGCACACTGTCTACAACTACAGTGGCAGGGTTGAACGGGTATGACAAAGATCTTGTGGCCAGAAAAGCCTAAAAAATTTGCTATCAGGCCCTTAGAGTTTGCTGACCCCCACTCTAGGCACCTGTTCTCTGCCCTCTTGGCCAGTCCTGCCAGCCTTGTGGGAACAGCTGCTGCCTTCCCTGCATGTGCCAAGTGGGGAGTCTCCATTCTCCTCAGCAGACACCTACCACCTGGGAAAGTCTGTTCTGAATCTTCTCAATGCCCATCCTTTTCCTCAGAGAGTTTATACACCTGGCGAGAAAGCATCCACTGGTGTCAGATTCCCTCCTCTCAAATTCCAGCTTTGCCACTCACTCGCTTTGTGACCTTGAGAAGTGTGTTAACCTCTCCAACCTTCTGTCTGAGAGCTTTAAAATGAGGATAATAATACCACCCACCTCCTTGGGTTGTTGTAAGGATTAAATGAGATGATGCATGTGAAGGACTTTGTACAGCTCCTTACGTGTAGAAACTGTTTAATAAATGTTAGTTAATGTTATAACCATTATTATGAAAGGGACCAAGTAGAGGGAATTGGACACATAAAACATGACAAAGTCCTCCATGCAAAGCATCTCAAGCCACTTTCAACTAACAAATATGAATTAAGAAAGTTAGGGGGCTTCCCTGGTGGCGCAGTGGTTGAGAGTCCGCCTGCCGATGCAGGGGACGCGGGTTCGTGCCCCGGTCCGGGAAGATCCCACATGCCGCGGAGCGGCTTGGCCCGTGAGCCACGGCCGCTGAGCCTGCGCGTCCGGAGCCTGTGCTCCGCAGTGGGAGAGGCCACAGCAGTGAGAGGCCCGCGTACCAAAAAAAAAAACAAAAAGAAAGAAAGTTAGGGCAAGGGTGTGGAGTACCCAAAATGTTCATACATTAGTGGTATTTACAGGGTTAATAGGTGCTAATTTTGGAGCACTCATTTTTGAAAAAATATCATTATCTACTACAGCTGACCATACATGTATCCCATGACCCCTCGACTCCACTCTAGGTATTTACCTCACAGACACGTGTACCTACCTTCACAGAAACATGTCCTGGAATGCTCGTAGCAGCGATACTGTTATAGCCAAAAAAAAGAAAACTACCCCAAATATCATGAGCTCTAGAATGGATAAATAAACCGTGGAATGTTCACGCAACAGAATGCTCTTCAGCACTGGCAGTAAGAACAATCTACAACTGTATCGAAAGGGAGACTCACTCTCACAATGCTGAGTGAAAGGAGCCAGACACAAAAGAAGATTGACTGTGGGGTTCTAATGACATGAAGCACAAAGCATGCAAGACTGATCTGCGGGGTTGGAGATCAGGGCAGTGGTTACAATGGGGGAGCAGGGCTGGACGTGGGGGTGTGAGGGGTGCTCTGAGATGCTGGGAGTTCACTTCATCTGGGTGCTGGTTACATGGGTGTATTCATTTTGCAAAATTTTATAAGGAAGGAAGGAAGGAGGGAGGGAGGGGAAGGCAGGGAGGGAGGGATGGAGGGAAGGAGGGGGGAGGGAGGAAAAAAATATGTATTGAGCACATACTCTGTGCCATTCTGTTTCTTCCACACTCTTTGTTCTACTCATTCTTTTATTCTTGGTATCTCTGCTGTTGATCTCTTCCTCCCCCTACACCACATTCTTTTCTCTAATGAGAGTTTGATTTGCGAATCCATCACTTTGAAGGAGCCATGCAGTACTCACTCTGTGAAAAAGTACAGATCCCACAACCTTTGACTTCCTACATTTCAGGTCTGGCACAAGGATATGGAGGTCACATCCAAGTGGATGCATTTCTGTGTGCCTATTTCTGAAATATGAAGAAGCACCTTGTCTGTTTGATTCATAGCTGCCTGTCCCATGCTTACAGATATGGTACAGTGATTGGTAACCCAGACCAGCTTCTCTTCCCTGGTTGTGTACTTCCCCAGCTCCCAGGGCTCAAACCCAGACTATGTTTGGCTTTCATCAGAACAGTTCCAGTTTTAGCAACTGAGTTGTGGAGTACATGTTGCCAGGTTATGAATTTCTACAGAGAGAAATTCTCTCTGTTGGCCATTTGCCTCAACATGTCCCCAGCAATGGCAAATTCCCAATTACACCTCAAAGCCATGCAGGCCTCTGTCCCTCACCTGCTGCCCTGCGGAGGTGGGTGCTCAGCGAGGGGGTCAGATCCAGAATCTGGGCTCAGGGGACGGAAACGCCAGGTGCTCTCAATTCCCAAAAGTGAGGATAGGATGGGACTTTTGGACTCATCTCTGGTCATCTTAATGCAGACACGTTACGAGAGCTGCTTTGACACAAGGGCATTTGAATGCTGCCTCTAAAATAATTTGTGTTTCTTCCAAATTAAAAAAACAAAAAAAAAAGTTTAAATAGCTCTGCTTCTCCAATCCCTGAGCCTTAATCCATCTCAGCCTTTCCCCCTGGAGGCGGCCTAGGGATGGACAGTGGCTGAGGCGGTGTGGGGAGGGGAGTGAGATGCAGAGTTAAGCGACAGGAAAGGGCTAAAGGCTGGGAATGGATAGGAAGAGGACCAGGATAAAAGGTAGGTCAGGGATGGGGAGGTTGCAGGGAACACATCACATCCCTTGGCAACAAAAAGCAGAGATGCAGTCACGTCTAACGTCCCCCATCCAAATAGCTTTGCAACGGTCACCTTGGTTGAATGTCCTATAGCGCCCATCACTTACCTTTAGGGATAGGCAGCCATCACCAAGGGCATGATCGGATCTGAAGCTTGCCACTCAAGGCTCTCTAGCATTTAGGCAAACTCCCATTTCAATCTCCTTTCTTCCCCTTCACGAATTTTCTGTTTTAATCAAACTCAGTGCCATGGCAAATACCCTGAATGCTCTCCACACTTTCCTGACATAGGAAAGATCACTGGGGACCCTTATCACCCTCTTAACTGCACCTTCCTCTGCTGAAATTTGACCCATTTTCCAAGGTCTTCCCTGAATATCCAGGGAGGAGGAGACTCTTGTCCCAAATTCCACCGAATTTTCTTTTGATGTTTACGTTCATCACATGCAAACTTGCTCTACAAATGTTTTTATCCTCCTACCTTACCCCTTGAACACTGTATTTTCATGAGGGCAGGGACTGTGTTTGATTATAATTATTGCTATTTGTCAGGCACATAACACCTTTTTACATGCATTTTCTCCAAACATACAGTAAGCTCATGAGTAGATACTATAATTCTCATTTTACAAATGAAAAAAGTTCAGCAAAGAGAAGTTCAATAGTTTGTCCTGAGTCACACAAGTTTTGAATGGCTGAACCAAGATCCAAAGACCTTGTTCTTCTCGATGTATCATCCTACCCAATAATCTGAATCTCTTCTAGCACATAGGATAGCTATGGAGGGTTGGATGGATAGATATAGATGGATGGATGGATAGATAGATATTAAAAATATCCAATTGACCCAAATCAAAACTGTTACCTTCCTTTATCAGGAGTTAGTTACCCAAATGTCAGTACAGGATGTGGAAGATTATTTTAGTTCTGTTATGAAGAATCTATAACCCCTCGGTCTTCAGGTTCAGTCAGGTAAGGTAATACCCTCAAAATAAAGAGTGAGTGGGTATTCCCTAGGTCATGTAAGCACTGGAGACCGGTGAAAAGACCTTGGAGTGACAAGATCCTCTTCCCATCTCTCCTCTAGGGATTTATTAAGTTTCTGCCATTGAGCCTTGAGCGGCTTACGAGGGTCAGTGCCCTCATCTGTAAGACAGACCAGCCACATCCCCCTCACAGGTGGCACAGAGAGTGATGTTAGGTAATGAACGTGAAAATTTGGCGTAGAGTGGACCCTTAATCAATGTTTATTTTTTCCAATCTCTAAGACCAAGGAGTTTAAGAAACTGTGAAAGCAACAAGGTCTTAAAAAACAAAACACTAGATAGGGCTTCCCTGGTGGCGCAGTGGTTGAGAGTCCGCCTGCCGATGCTGGGGACACGGGTTCGTGCCCCGGTCCGGGAAGATCCCACATACCGCAGAGCGGCTGGGCACGTGGGCCATGGCCGCTGAGCCTGCGCGTCCGGAGCCTGTGCTCCGCCATGGGAGAGGCCACAACAGTGAGAGGCCCGCGTACCGCAAAAAAAAAAAAAAAAAAAAAAAAAAAAAACCACTAGATAAGGTCATCTCCCCACTCCCAGCTCAGCCCATTGCCCCCTTCATCCTCCAGTTTGACTGGCACCAAGTCATTCTGTAGACACTGACAGAGGCTATTTCTTGCCAATTTTGTCCCTTTTCCATTGGGCACTTGTCCTTTGGGCGTTTCTTTTTCTTTGTTTCTACTGGTGCTTGAAATTAAGACAGATTTCAGTCTTCATTTAGTAAGTCCTCCCTCTCCCGGTTTATTTCCACGTTTGTCTTGAGGTTGAGGCAGAAGCCTCCAAAAATAACAACCTCAGAAAGCCTCACATTTCACCAGCAGAGGAATCCTGTGATGTTTAGAAGGTCTGCACAATGTTTACTCTCTAAAAGGAAATTTCTTCTCTTGGTTTTTCCAAACCCTTCTGTTGATGTCCAAAGGGAAACCTCAGTTTCCGCTACACCTAGCCCCGTGTATGTACAATAGATGGATATTTCTACATCCTCCGTGGAAAATTCTAGAAAGGAAATTTTTTTTTTTTTTTTTTGCCGTACGCGGGCCTCTCACTGTTGTGGCCTCTTCCGCTGCGGAGCACAGGCTCCGGACGCGCAGGCTCAGCGGCCACGGCTCACGGGCCCAGCCGCTCCGCGGCATGTGGGATCTTCCCGGACCGGGGCACGAACCCACGTCCCCTGCATCGGCAGACGGACTCTCAAACACTGCGCCACCACGGAAGCCCAAGAAAGGAAATTTTTAAGCACATGTTTTGGAAACAAAACTCCCAAGTGCTATGAATGAAACGTATCAGTCATCATTCTTCCGCCCATCCCCTCCTTGCAGCCCAGGGGCTGAAATCATCTGTTGTCTTGGAAATATCCTTGGAGGAACGAGTCCAAGGGGAAAAGTGGAGTTGTCACCCCCTCCAGGTTTTCTATTATCTAAGCTCAATGCTAACTCAATACAGGAAGCCCCACATCCTGCAGCCTCGTTGGCAATCCGTAATAGATAATGTTCCTGGAGCCCAAGTTGAGAAATGAAGCTTTGCTATGCACATTTTGGCCAAGATGCAGACCTGGGATTCAATTTGAGCAACTATAACATAAAATAATAAAGTGCAAATGCAAACAGCAAAAATGTGCCCATATCACAGCTCAGAGTGTGCCAAAGCTGACCAGATAATTATACATTTTTCATGTTTTGATAAGGTACTTAATTGGCATTTTGTGGGACGTCACTGGGTGAGGGCTCCCAGCATCAGGGCTGGCGTGGAGCCCACATCCTGCTACCCTGGCAGCTTCCCATCTTCCCCATTAGCTCAAACCACATGGAGAAATGAGAGCAGGACGAATGAGACACCTTCCTGTTTTTCCAAGTGTATTGGAGTCCACCCAGGAAAAAAGCAGGGCAAGTTGATGAAAAGCCTAGGCAAGTGTTCCCAGCCTCTCCACTGTGTACTCAACTGGGGAAATCATAAAAACCAGAGTCATTTGAACTGCCATTTTCAACTGGGGAAATCATAAAAACCAGAGTCATTTGAACTGCCATTTGTAGTTTACAAGCACTTTTCAAATGGGTTCTCTTAATCCTGGCACAAAGGGCTGAGCAAAGTATTTTTATTGCCCCCCTTTTACAAATCTAGAAATGAAGGCTCAGAGAGGTTGAGGGACTTGCCTGAGGATTTACAGCCGGTAAGTGCCAGAAATGGGGCGGGATCCAGTTCTTCCTGTCTCTCATCTGTGCTCTGGGCTGTCTCCTCCTCTTCACCCAGGCCCTCATGAGTCAGTCTGATTTTCTACCTCAACTAAAATGGTAAAAGTCAGGGACTTGGAAAATATCTGGGTAGAAATCTGATTCTCATACTTTCAGGACAGAGATAAGGCTGTGTTTAAGTCAGGGTAGGAAAAAAAAATCCATTACTCCTTTCTCATCTGTACAGGAAAAGATAATAGGCAGAAAAGCAGAAAACTGATATTTCTTGATGATCTAGTTTATTTTGTCATTGTGGCCCAAAGAGGCAGAAGTGGTGATGCTCTGAAGTAAGGGGATTTCTACTATCATATCATGGGGACATTGTCACCCCTGTGCTTGATCTTTCTGGTCATTTGATCTCTCTTTCTCCCTTCCCTTGGCAATGTTCTGGGGTGCTTCTGAAAGATATGGGAAACTCATATCCTGAGCTCACATTCTGCTCAGACGTAACCACTGTCTTCCACAGAGGTTTGAGTAGCAGTACAAAGCCTTCGGTCTCTCTCACCTTTGCAGAAACTCTGCCGGGCTTAGTCCATGGGGATTGGGGTTGGGAGTGGGGCATGAAACCCATCATGAAACATCATTCCATGGCATATCTGCTCCGGGTTCTCTTTTTTTAAATTATGTCAGGGTTCTGACTTCTACTCTCAAGACAGAAACCAGGTTCAGGCAGGCACTTGGAGAGGGCTGGCTCAGGGCTCAGCCAGGAACCCAAGTCAATTCCATCACCAGATTCTGAGATCGACTAGAGCGCACAGGGGAAGCATGTTC
This sequence comes from Platanista minor, assembly GCA_004363435.1. Classification (NCBI taxonomy): domain Eukaryota; kingdom Metazoa; phylum Chordata; class Mammalia; order Artiodactyla; family Platanistidae; genus Platanista; species Platanista minor. Next base: position 16,717 of record RJWK010043098.1, read on the forward strand.
TGGTTATTTTAGTGTTCTGGTTAATAGGGAACTAAGCAGGGTATATTAAACATAATTAAATCTTTCTTTGATGAGAATCTTGCAATGCCCTGGAACAATCATTCTAAATATCAATTAGAAATCCCCAAGGGTAGGAAGACAGGAGATTGAGTTCATCCTGCAGTGACTTTCAGGCCAAATGCAAATTTATTTTGAGGTCCACTCTCACCCCCAACACTCCTAGCCCAGAGGCATTCTTGCCTCTAATGATCGGATAGAATGAGTCAAAGACACTAGGTCCAAAGGATATTGAAGTTCTTTGGTGCTCTAGTCCCAGTTCCCCTATTAAGTGGTTAAGTGACCTTAGGAAGCTATTTCACTTCTGAGACTCAATTGCCTTATCTGTGCACTGGAAGGTTGGATTTATTGGTTCTTCAACTTTTTATGGATATACATTTCCTTAAGAATCTGAGCAAAACTAAGCTTTTCAAAACTGGGAAGTATGCACGTAAGTGCAAAACATTTTCATTCTAAATCAGGGGGTGAGGGTCATGGAGACCCTTGAAGCCCATGCTCTTATGATACCTGTCCATGGACTTCAGGTTTAAAATACTGGAGTTTAAAATCCTCTTAGCTCCCTTTGAGCCCTGGCATTCCCTGCATCCGGTTCAGTGCAAGCATCTACCCAAGTCTATAGAGCAGTGATTCATTGACTTTAGGTGCACTTTGAGACCACCTGGGGAGTTTTCAAAACTCCAGGGCCCAGGTTGCTCCCCAGATCAATTAAATCCGAATTTGGGTAAGTGGGCGTCAGCATTTTTTTAACACCCTCCGGGAGTTTCTAATCTGCAGACAGGGTCACAAACTCGTGCTCTGGGATAGGAATTCTCAAAATTAGGAGTGAATAGAATCACGAAGGGGGCAAGGCAGATTCCAGGGTCCCTGCTCCTGGTGACTGCAATTCCTTCCAGCAGATCCCGCCTGAGAAGATGCACTGTTAGCAGGCATCCTAGGTAATTCCGACTCAGACCACTCTTTGGGAACTTGGTAAGAGCTATTCAGTAGAAGCCCAGAGGAGTCCTCTGCCCTGCTGCCCCGTTCCTCCTAGGCAGTTCTACGTACCCACCCCCAAGTCTCCTGCCCTGCTCAGGGAGAACTTGAACAGGTTTGCTTTTGCCAAATGGCCTTTTTCTCCATCTTTCTCATCTCGAGCAAACCTGGATCTTTTAGCCTGAGTATCTAACCCCACCAGGTTCAATAATTTAAGCAGAGCACTCATCAACACCGTCAGGTTTAATATTTAAACACCATAGCATCACTTAGGTCAGCCTCAAGGTGAGAGCTGCTGCTGACTCCGGCGTTGCTGTTTAGCAAACCAGGTCACTGGTGCCAGAGGGGACTGCGGGGAGAGCCCGGCTCAGAGGCAGGCCCGGCCCGCAAAGACCCAGCTGGCCGGGTTCTGCAGCTCTCCGCCTCTTCCTACCTGGAGCGTGCGCAGCAGGACCTGCAGCCCACTGGCTTCTTGTTCTGCCATCACCTCCTCGGGTCCGGGGGAATCGGCTGCCTGCGGCCAGATCGGGACTGGAGAGGCAGCGGCTTGCCAAACTGACCTCACTGCCCGCCTGGCGGGAGACTGCTGCACTGGGGGAGGCCTCAGCTGCACATGCTGCCGAGTGTGAAGTGACCGCACTGTAACCCTAGCCCTCGGCCCCGGCGCGGGTGCCCCCCGACTCCCACTGCGGGGATTAGGTGAGCCCCGGCCCGGGGAGGGCCGAGCATTTGGGCGTGGGGGTGGAGAGGGCCCCGGTGTGAGTCACTGACCCACCTCCGGGCCCACGCAGGAGCCACCCTGAACGGCTGACAGGCATTCCCAGCTGACCCGGTCAGACTCCCTGCAGAGGCTCGCTCGGCCCTCCCCGCTGGTCCCCTGCTCCTTTATTTTGGTGTGTTGCTGGCTCCCGGGTAACCAGAGCCTGGAGAGCGCTTGCACAACCGTGGCCTTGCAGGGCACAGAAGCCCAGGGCTCCCTGAGGTCCCAGGCTTAGGGACTGGAGCTCTGGCTGAGAAGGTCGGGAACTGCTCTGGACGTTTTGTACTAACTGGGTCCCTTATACAATAACCCTATCGAGGTGGTACTATTCTTACCACCCCTGACCCCCTTTTACAAATGAGAAAACCCAGGCACAGAGCTGT
>RJWK010043099.1:0-18901 GCA_004363435.1 Platanista minor
AGGAGCTCTGCATGGGAGCCAGGCTGATGAAACACATGTCCGTGTCTTAGGGCAGGAAAGAGCTTTGGTGGACCAGGACCATCAGGGAGATCAGTAGCTACTCTGGAAGAGGGAGGCCTGGCCTTTGCAAGGGATGGTGAGGATTTGGGCCTTTAATTGAAGTGGGTTGGGCGCCCCCTTGGAGGGTATGAAGCAATGAGGTGACATGATAGAGTTTATCTCTTGAACGGACCCTTCTGGCTGCGGGCAAACAGCTGGGTGTGTGTGCTATGGTGGTTGAATGTGGAAGTAGGGAGCCTGGGTGGAGGCCAGGTTGGAAGGTCAGAACAAGGATGGTGGAGGCTGGTATTGGGGTGGGGACAGGGGCCGAGGAGAGAAGGAACTGGCTTCCGACCTGTTCTGGGGGTAAAACTTGACTCCTGACTGCCAGGAGTGAGGGGAGGATGCAGCAAGATGGTGACTGGTGTTTGCCCTGCGCTACTGGATCCAAGGTGGAGCTGTTTACTGTTTACTGAGGAGGGTTTTCTAAGATGGGCAAACCACAGGCACCGGGGGTTCTGCAAGGCTGTCCATATGGGTGACCGTGAGCACACTTAAGAGAATGGCTATGGGAAGCATATTTAAGGGCATCCCCTCCCCCATTGCTGGTTGTTGCCTTTACCTTGCTGTGGTGGTTGGGTTTTTGAAACATACTTATCTTCTAGACATCTGGGCATTGCCTAGGGAGTTGATGATTTCCTCCTAATCAATTAAAAAGGGCCTCCAGACCTACTCTGCATTGCAGAATGGTCTTTTAAAATTTCTTTGGCATCCCATCAAATAGTTTTGGTTTGCAGGGAACTTACACGAAGACCATCAGTTTCTAGAAGGTTGACAGTTGAAGTGCTGTCACAGTTCCCATCAAAAATACCCCTCGATAGCCAGCAGGCAATTTCTGAGCTAAGAACAGTATTTACTCTGTTTATTTGAGGATTAGTGCAAATCCTGTAATTCCCTATGACCCTGTCAAAGCAAGAGGAGCTTGATTTAATGCCTCAGTCTTGAGCAAAATGCACTCATTTTACCTATAAATATTTAATGTTCTCTTTTAAGCACCTTTTTTGTTTTTGTTTTTTTGTGATACGAGGGCCTCTCACTGTTGTGGCCTCTCCCGTTGCGGAGCACAGGCTCCGGACGCGCAGGCTCAGCGGTCATGGCTCACGGGCCCAGCCGCTCTGCGGCACGTGGGATCTTCCTGGACCGGGGCACGAACCCGCATCCCCTGCATCGGCAGGCGGACTCTCAACCACTGCGCCACCAGGGAAGCCCTAAGCACCTTTTCAGACATATGTATTCTAATTGCCTTAAAGTTTATTTTTCAAACCATGTGATAACTTTAATTATGAATGAAAATGCCTGTGGTTTCTTCGCTACTGAGTGGGAGCTATACTGCTCTGTAATAACTGCTCATCAGAGGAAAATCATTTTATATATGCCATGAATCCGTAAAACGGCATGCTGGAAGCCATTGATCATTTTGAAATGCAATGTATATCATTTAGTATGGAAAAGGGTATTTGACATTATTGGATTTCTTTCTTGAAACATAATCTGTAACCATGAACTTTTTCATGAACCCATTACATAAGTAGACCTTCACGATTCACTAGAAGAGTTAAATTGCTTGTATTCGGTGATCTTGACTTAGAACCATTATCATTTTTCTGCATCCTGTTTTTTGAGGAGGTGATGAGGGGGAACTCTGCTGGGTGGCAAACATTTGACCAGATCCTTTGCAGGAACAACTCATTTGTCAGCTCTGCCCGTGCCTGACCAAGGGAAGCGGAGGTTTGTCGCTGAATGTGTTGGTCCCGTGGGCTGATGAGAAAAGAGCTGCCCAGTGAGTTTAGCAAGTAGAAGCCAGCAGAGCCTGTATTTGAACTCAGTTTTCTTTGTTTTGTTTTTTAAATTCCAAAGCCTAAGTTCTTATTTTACAGCCATACTGTAGATGAGTGTTGATCAATAAAATCCATTTTCTTGGGAGTTGAGTTGTTTTCCCACCACTGTTCAGATCCTTGAAAGGTAGGAAGGAACCCTGTTGCTTTTATCTTACAGAGAAGGAATTAGGAGCATGGAGGGAGCCCCTAAATCTTGGGGGGAACTGAAAGTAACTTTAAAAAAAAGTGGTCCAAAGTGCAGTTTTTGTTTTAATACCCAGAAGTCAGCTTGTTGGCAGTACTGCAGTCCCTGGGGGAGAACCCAAGAGGGTGACGAGAATCGAGGGTGACTGTCATGCCATGGCCCTTGGGAGGCCTCCCAGCCATGACCTGGCCCCCAGGGCCTGTGGCATCTGCAGGCCTGGTGTCCCTTCTCACCAGAGTGGGCAGAGGGCTACATTAGAGGCCAGAGTATGCAGGCTTTGGGAGTAGTTTTCTGTTCTCTAGGTGGCTGACAGAGCTGGGCTGTTGCCCTCCAAAGATGGAAGATGCCTTCCAAGAGTAGAAGTAGGCCAAGGTTTCTTTCACTTTGATTTATTTTTTCCTTGAACATTTTTCTTCCTGACAGAACATCTTATTTTGCAATTTCTTTTCTTTTTGGAGAGGAAATGCAGTACCATTCAGAATTGTCACTGAGTGCCTGCCATGTCCAGCAGGTTCTCAGATCTCTTGTTCTGCCATCTTCAAGTTTTTCCAGTGCATTCTGCTCATTTCTGGTGCCCAAGGGCCCTCTCTTCACTTCGGTTTGGGGAAGCCTCCCATTCCTGGGCCATGAATGCTCTCTCCTGAGAAGTGCATGGTTATGATGGGAAGTCTGTGGGAAGGGAGATCCAGAAAGTCTATTCAGAAAACTTTCTAGAGTGGCCCTGAACTGAGTGGCACAGTGCAACCTAAGAGATGGGGCACGACAGAACCTTCTGGAAGGCTGCTCTGGGCTCCCGGGCCACAGAGTTGTGTTTCTGTGATGGGATGTTTTTTGGCATCCCTTTGCTGTGTGGTTACTCCAGAAAGCAGGCCACACAATGTAGGCCTATTTACAATTCACAAAGACCCTTTCTCGCATCATAATTTCCCTGCTGCCCATTTATTTGGCTCCTTTAAGCGTGTAGGTTCTGAGTGGTGCTCCACAGACGGCCTCCCCACCTCAAGCCAGACGCGCCAGCCCTAAACAATATGGTTACTGTTTAAGCAACCGATGTAAATAATGAGCACCTCCATTACCGAGAGTATAAATACATTTGAGACAAGTAAGGGTTCTGTACAGTGAAAGTTTAGGTTATGCGAAAACATCAACAGCTGTAATTTGTAGGCCCTTGTAGAGAGAGGGGTGTGAGTGATATAAACTGGAGAAAGCCGGTGTTTCGTTTATGTATATTTTGTCATTGTGCCAGGAGGTCAACTTTGTTACATTTCTTTTGCTGTGAATTCATCTTGAGGGGGCAGCACCTGCCAGCAAAAAATGTTTTGGCCAAAAGTAAACTTTGCATATTCGGTTAGGTGGCTTGTGTTAAGGAGTGTCCTGGCAAGGCTGGGCCGGGCATGACTGTCAGGTTTGTACGGGGAACTGCAGTTGGTTTGCTCCTCGTGCTGAAAAAAATAATTAAAGGCAAACCACAAAGGCATGTGATTAAGGCGAATTCAACAGTAAGTAGACAGAGGTATTGGATTGACCCAAAAGTTCGTTCGGGTTTTTTGTAAGATGTTACATGTGACAAGGGACCACAATGTTGGCTCCAAGTACCAAACCTAATGTTTCTCTGCTTTCGGAACACAGGAGGCTGGTCTGTGTAAGTCAATACAGTGTTGGCGGGGCTTCTCTTGGTGAATGGGTAGAGTGAAGTCTTCCTCTTTTTATATTTTGGCCAAAGCGGGAACTGTAACTTAACTATAAAATTAAGTAGTTTTTTTTTTTTTTTTTTACAATGAGAAACAGGTGAGGCAGAGAGTCACTTGGGTGTGAGGGATGACTGGGTTTTCTCCTCACCGATGGCACAGTTCATGCATGTGAACCGGCTCCAAGCCAAGGCATGCTTGAGAGGGTCCCAGTGTGGGAGACCGCTACACAGGTGTGCATGCCTGACCCTCAGAGGTGCTGATTCTGCCTTATGTTTGGAAATGACATTTGTGTTGATTTTCACAGTCACTGTGAATTCGTGGATTAGCTTCTGAGACCTTCCCTGACACCCCAAACGCTCATCCCAGCGTGGGGCCTTGAGGACATATTTGTATTATGATCGCCTATTTGGGAAGATGTACAGATCGGGTGATCTCAACTAGCTATTTGCTAACTTTGTTCCTTTTCTTCCATGTCTCCACTTCAGGAGAGGACCCACTGATTCATTCCACACGCACATACACACACACACACACACACACACACCTGAAGGGATTGTCTAGATTTTAGTAGAAATGAGAATTGAGTGAACTGAACGCCAGGCAGGCCAAACCAGAGTCTAGAGTCAGAGGGAGGTGGGTGCTTGAAGGTACGGGGAATTCCCCTGGCAGCAAGGCCCTGTTTTGAAATATGCCTGGGATTTGTTTTAATCATGTCTGGTAAATACACAGGCTTAGAAATGATTGCCATGAAGCGAGAAGTCTTTGTCCTCATGGAGCCCTAGAAACAGGAGGTGGGCCACAAAGGAAAGCACCAGGGTCGGTCAGGAGCCAGAGGGGAAAGTGGGCAGGAGCTTTTTTTTTTTTTTTTTTTAAATAAATTTATTTATGTATGTGTTTATTTCTGGCTGCGTTGGGTCTACATTGCTGCGCGCGGGCTTTCTCTAGTTGCAGTGAGCGGGGCCTACTCTTCATTGTGGTGCGCGGGCTTCTCATTGCGGTGGCTTCTCTTGTTGCGGAGCATGGGCTCTAGGTGCCTGGGCTCAGTAGTTGTGGCTCATGGGCTCTAGAGTGCAGGCTCAGTAGTTGTGCACGGGCTCAGTTACTCTGCGGCATGTGGGATCTTCCTTGACCAGGGATCGTACCCGTGTCCCCTGCACTGGCAGGCCGATTCTTAACCACTGCCCCACCAGGGAAGTCACAGGAACTTTTAATGTGGTTTTCACAGGAAGAAATGGGCGAAGCAGGGTGAGCAGGCTAAGCAGGTGTAAGGTGTAGGGGCTGCCCTGGGTGTCTGGTCCAGCCCTGGGGTGGTGAGGGCGGATGTTGAGGGTGTGGGAGCCTTGCTTGGTTTGCATATTGTCCAGCCCAGGGCATGGGGGTGGGGGGACAGCCTCTCCAGGGTCAGCAAGGCCCCAGATGTCAGAAATATAGAAAATAAAAAGGAGTGATTAATATAGTCCCTTCCTCAGGGAGACCCCAGGTAGAGAAGGGCTGGAGGAAGGAACTGGGGGAAGCAGCCAGCTTTCCACAGGGGCTGAGCACAGACTCCCAGCCACACCCAGGTCCGTGCATGGTCCAGGTGCCCTGGAGGGCCTCCCCAGGGTCAGCATCCCTACCATTCCCCATGTGACTGCCCCACGGGGGACTGGTTGCGGGGCTAAAAGCGCTGCAGTGCTGGGCAGGGGCTTCTGTAGGCTCTTGAGGGGCAGTGCGGGATGAAGTGCATCAGTGTGGGTGAGTGTGGCCTTTTCCACCCTGAATTCTACACTGAAGCCACTGCCCCAGCATCACCAGTCCTCCCAGCCACCCCTCCTTCACCCCGAAGGCCAAAGGGATGGTGAATGCTCCTCTCCTGCTTGTCACTGAGCTCAGTTGAACTTCACTAGCTCCTTAGTCCTTGATGTGAACCCGCACGTTGTACTTATGCCAGGAAAAGAGCTGAGTGACACGCCCAACACCGGCGGTCCTCACCTTCCCCCGAGAGGCCTGTACATGAGCATCTTTTATGTTTGTTCTATGAGAAGATAGCTCCTTCATTCATAGTCCATTAACTGTTAAATTGCCAAATCATAAACCTGTGTGCAAAGATACTGATTATAGCCTCGCTTGCAGTAGCAAAACAGTCACACGGAAACAAAGTGAATGCACAGCTTCAGGGGAAGAGCCGGACAGATCCTGGTGCATTCATACCGTGGACCTGCATTCATACTGTGACTGTCAGCTGCTGCTAAAAAAATGGGGTAGAGCTCTGTCAATATCTGATACTTCTGGAGAAGAGAATGGAAGGATGCTCACCAAACTGTGCAGTGGTTACCAGATTATTTGGAATGAAAATGTGAGCCAAGGAGGAGTTGAGACGTATGTCTCTGTATCTATCTATCTATATGGATATAGATAGACATACATATATAGATATATATATATACACATACATATATAGATAGATAGATAGATATGTTGCTATCTGAGGATATATAACTATATATATATGTTATCATAGAAATTCACTTTATTTGGAGTTTTAAGTTTATTTATTGGATTTATTTAGATATTTTAGTTGGATCACAGAAATGTATTACCATACTGAGCATCAGAGTTTATTTACTTTACATGTATGTGATATTTATGCAGAGAAAAAACAAGCTACATCACTGTGAGAAGAAAAAGTGGTGAGAAGAATTTCAAACCACACGTTGCCAGCATACTCTTTAATTGTGTGCACCCCGCTTGACACACACAAGGCAGAGAGAGATGGTCCAAGTAGTTATGAGACTGTGATGGCTCTTCGGTGCATCTGAGTGTATCACCCTGACTTTTACACTAATATGGTTCTGGACAAACAAGTCATCTGGGGATGTTGTGCTTTCTCTTTTCTTGAACTTGAGATGCCATAGTCTCACATTTGCATGTGCTGGAAACCGGTGCCCAAGGCGGCAGCTTGGGGGACCTGCTCATGCTTTGTTGTTTGCTTCCTGTGGGTCTTACCTTCAAGTGTCCCAGGCTAGGAGAACTGAGTATGCAATTCTATGGGAAACGTGCTTCATCATTCACACTCCACTATGCAAATAGTTTATATGCTGTTGTCATTAAAGGCCCTGACTTCGGAATTCTCATTGGACCTCAGAAACGTATTACCCGATGGGGCCTCAGCGTTCATTACCTGTCTGCATCCTCATCCTAAAAAGGAGCTGATGGGCATAGTGTGGAAAGTTGGGGCTGTTCGTTCTGCGTGTAGCAGACCACCCTCAGACTCACCCTCAGTCTGCTTCTTGTTGACTTAAAAAAGAGAACTATGGAGTGAACAGCCTCGGGGGCACTGTAAGACTGTGGCAGGGCTCAGGGTTCAGCCCAACACCCCCTACCCCTTCCACCATCTTCACTGTATACTTTTTCCCACCTGGTCCAGGCCTCTCTGTATCTGCCCACCTGGTTTCTCTATGCCCCACTCAGCCTGCCTCCCAGGCTCATCACCCTCCTCCCTCCCCCCCTCCGCCCACCCCCGCGGAGGACCAGCCACCTTACAGGCAGGGTTTTATGGACCTTGGTGCTGAGCGGGAGCTGCAGGAGGGCGGGGCTCCTATGTGGACATCCTGCACCTGTAGGCCCCCGCAGTGTCACGCTTGGGATTCGCTGAGTGAAGGAAGGAATCCGGGTTCTTGTTACTGTGGGTGGGATCTTACAACAGCCTGGAGTCTGTCCTTGGAGGTACCTGTGAGTTTCCTTCACCTACATAAGTGGCCAGGTCCTCCGCCCGGCAGGTGTAAGAAGGACCAGCTCTGAGATCGTGCAACAGGGGAAAGAGGATCCCCGGTTGGCACTCTTCCTCTACTTCAGGTAGCCTCTTTCCATGCGGAGTAAGGGCTAAAAGCAGATTATAAATTGTTACAGGAGTGACAGCCTGGTGAGAGTGAGCAGGGGCTGCCCAGCGGGAGAAGACCGGCCTGCTCTTTGCTCTCCTGCAGGAGATGAACGCCACCCCCTGGACAGCGGCAGTGGTCTCCTGTCTGCACCTCCACCTTGCTAGCACTTAGCAACTTCTCTTCTTTTTAAAAGATACTGTGTTCATTTGCTAGGGCTGCAGGAACAAAGCACCAGAGCCAGTGGGCTTAAACAACTGATGTTTATCCTCTCACAACCCCGGAGGCTAGAAGTCCCAGATCAAGGTGCGGGTGGGTCTGTTCCTTCTGAGAGGCCTCTCTTGTTGGTTTGTAGACAACCACCTTCTTCCTGTCTTCACGTGGTCTTCCCTCTGTGTGTGTCTATGTCCTAATCTCTTCTTATAAGGACACTAGTCACGTGGATTAGGACCCACCCTGACAACCTCATTTTACCATAATCAGCTCTTTAAAGGCCCTACCTCCACGTGCAGTTCCATTCTGAGGTGCTGGGAGTTAGGACTTCAACACGTGGGTTTGGGAACACAGTTCAGCCCATAACAGATGCCAACCTGAGAGAGCAGGAGAGTGAGTCTCATGCTACCTTGTGGCAGACTGAACGCCCATCCAAGGCGAGAAGTCCTGGACTTCTAAGGGTTGGGCTTCTTTGACCTCACCTTCTGTTGTCCCCACCACTAACACTTTGGAGAGGGCTCTGGCCGAGGTGGGGGCCTCCCTCCCCGTGCAAAGTGGCCAGGCATTGTGGGGCTTAGGTAGCCCTGTTCAGCTCAAACATGCTATGCCCACCCCACCCCCTCACCTCCCCACACCTGGGCTCTCATCCTCCCAGGACTTGCCAAGGCCAGTCCTCACAGGGGCCTTGTTCCATGTGTGTGCCCCGCATGGCAAACAGTACTGGTCAGGCGATTCCAGCCTTGCTGGACACTCTGGCCCTGCTGTGCCCTCCATCACCTCCTAAGCCTGTGCTGTGAGCACAGAGAGTGTGGTCCCTGCTTTCCAGGCCACCCCCATGACACAGGTCACAGGGCACCACGTGGCAGCCTTCATTCTTGGGCACACAAACTTCTGTCGGGAGTGCCTGGGAGGCACCTCGTGTTAATGCCCTGTTGGAGGTTGAATTTACCCACGTGTTAGCCATCTATGGGCTGCCGGATGTCACACGTCAGGGCTTCCTCCTCCTGATGTGGCTGCACCTGGGCTTAACGTGAAGTACACGGTGGCCTGGGGCTGGGGCACGCCTCTGCCTGGAACGTGCCAGAGTGCAGAGCAGGGAGGGGCTCCAAGTGTGGCTGTGTGTCTCGGCTTCTCCTGTAGAACTGTTCGGCAGTGTATCACAGGTAAGTAATACCTGTGAAAACATCTGCTGCTTAAGCATCATGCAAAACCACACCTTTCAATCCGGCAGGCCCTTCGGGTCTTGCCAGTCGCTAAGAAGGCACTTGCCTTCTCATGCTTCTTATGTTTGTGACAGATACCCTTGTACATGAATGCTTTGGGATGAACTTGGTTTTCACTGTGAAATAGGTAGGGTGGCTGTGAGACTTTCCCAGAGAGGTGGGAACGGGTGCCAAAACACTCTTGAACTTAAGGAAATCATTGTGCCCCATTCCAGATTCTGTCACCGGGCAGCCTCAGCAATGATGGTGGAAACCGGCTCCGCCCAGGGTGGTGGGTGTGGCAGCCTCGCGAGGTGAGAGGGGGTCACCTTGTGCCGCTCTCTTGCATTTGGTCATGTCAAGGTGGGGGGAGCCCAGCTGTCTCCTTGACTGACTGTTGCCAGGAGTTAACAGCACAGCTTGGCTGGTGTTTTTCCTCTTGGTGCATAGTATCAGTTTTAACTAAATTGCCACACATTGGGCGTCTGAGAGAGGCACACATTGTCAGTTACAGCTGTCCTTACTTTAGGCACTGTTTTGGGTCAGGAATGTGTTAAAGCCAATTCCTAGTGATGTTACTCCCATTCCATTAAAAGCTAGCGTTAGCCCTTGGGATGTCACAGTGGGGTTCACGGAAGCTCCTGGGCCTGGTCTGGGGACCCATGTGCTTTCAGACACACGCAGTAGTGAGGATGTCCACGACCTTTGCCCCCCCTTGCTGCTCACCAGTCCCCAGAAACCACATATCAGTGGGTTGTTAGAGGTGAATCGCGCCGGCAGGCTGCTGACCAGGATTTGGTTCTGGCCCAACACTACCCCCTTAGAAGAAGCTGCAGACAGCTATGAGGCAGGCCTGGCTCCTCCCTTTTTTTTTTTTTTTTTTTTTTTCTGGTACGCGGGCCTCTCACTGTCGTGGCCTCTCCCGTGGCGGAGCGCAGGCTCCGGACGCGCAGGCTCAGCGGCCATGGCTCACGGGCCCAGCCGCTCCGCGGCATGTGGGAGCTTCCCGGACCCGGGCACGAACCCGCGTTCCCTGCATCGGCAGGCGGACTCTCAACCACAGCGCCGCCAGGGAAGCCCCTGGCTCCTCCCTTTTACAGTACCCCCCCACCCCCACCCCCGCCACCTTCCCCCGCCTCCCCCTTCTACCCCCACTCCTACCCCTCCTCCCTTCCTTTTTCTCTCTGGAGTTGGGAGGGGGTCAGTGGCTTGTCAAAAGGGATTCAGAGACCTGTGAAGCAAAATTGTCGCTTTTGCCAGAAGAGTGACTGAAAATGCATGTGGTTACTTATAAAGAAGCAGAAATAATAGGAAGCAGAGAAAAGCAGGCACCCGATTATTGCCGATAGGTCACAATAACAGAGGGCAGAAGAACAACCCACAGATCCTAGCCTAAAAGGGCCATAAGCTCTATGCTGGTTTATGAGCAAAATGATAGGTTTCTTACCAACATTCCCACTGAGCAGATTAGCTGCATTTTTCTTTCAGAGAATGTCGGCATAAAAGAATACCTGCCAATGAGGGAGAGAGGCAGGAAGGAAGGGCCTTGTAGACAATTTGGGGACCCCTGAAGGAAGCAAACCATTGAGATGGCAAGAGGGTGTTGAGATTCTCAGGAGTGCCTGAACCCGTCTTTCTATTAGGGCATGTGCAGTTTCTAAGTGAGAGAGAGCCCTGAGATTCAAGTGAAGAAATAGTATTACACCTGTGGATTCTTTTAAAGTAGTTGTCATTTCTGTAAATGGACCTGAATTGAGCATCTGAGTCACAGATCCTGGTGTGGCTTCAGTGACATAACTGTGGGCAGAATGTCCAGAGCAGCTGTGGTTGAGGTGTGGTCCCTGGACCTGCAGCATCAGCATCAACCGGAACCTTGTTGGAAATGCAGATACCTGGGCTGCACCCTAGACCGGCTGAGCAGGAAACCAGTGCTCTTTCAACAGGCCCCCAGGTGATTCTGATGCTGGCTCAGGTTTCAGATCCACTGGGCAAAGGGGGTTGCCCCGCTGTCCAGGGACAGCCTGTAGGGCCACGTGGGGACCTGCAGCGCCTCTCCCTGGCTGCCATTGGCGTCACCCGGGGAGCTTGGTGGACCTGGGCTGCAGCCTGATCATAGGATATAAAAATCCACTGTGATTCTGGTGTGCCCCCAGGGCGGAGAACCAGCTCTTCCCAGTTCTGCGGGGCACTTCTCCATTAGAGGTGCTCCATAATTAGGTCAGAATGTGAACTGGCTCCATGCCCCAGGCAGGTGGTCTTCCTGGCTGTTTCTTGAGCTCTGCTTTCTCCGTGTGAGATGCAGAAGGGCAGATGATGGATGTTCAGATGAATAACTCACCAGTGAGGCATTTAGGAGTTCTGAAATACAAAACCACTTTTCGTGTCTTTTCAGGGAAGAAGACATAAGCCGTCTCGTTTGTCAGCATGTATTCCACAAACTTGAAAAGTGTCCTTTCGCATCCACTCAGCACACCAAGATGTTTCATGTGCTGGTTATGTGAGGTTTGGGGCCGCAGTTGGAACAGGGTGTCCTGTGCCCGGCCACCTGAGGGACCTCTGTCTGTGTGTGACATGTGATACGTCCCGTGTTGGGGACCACTGGAACAGAATTCTTCCTCAGTCCCCCCACGTGGTGCAGCAGCTCTGCTTAGCTGCTCAGACCCCAGCCTGTCTCCTTATTTTTAGAGCAGAGTTTTGTCTGGTTTCTGTTGCACTGCCCCCTAGATATTCTGGATATCGAACGGCACAGGTCTTACCCCCAATTCTGTTCTGCTTTCCCTCTCATTGGGAAGCAGGTGTTTGAGTTTTTGGTTTTGGTAAGCTGCAGCTTTCTGTGCCAGGCCCTGAGCTAGGTGCTGGGGTGAGGTGCTTAGCAAGTGGTTGGGAAGATTTGGTGGTCTGAATTCATGTGTCGGGCATAAGCAGAAGTCTCTCTTTTTTTTTTTTTTTTAAGAGAATTACTTTAAAATTGCTTAATGTGTATTTTCCTTTACACTTTCTTTTTTTGTGGTCTTGTTATCATCTGAACGGATTCAGGTAGAAGTCAGTGGAGTCTTCTATGCAGATAAATCCAGCTCCTAGGATCAGAGGCCCCTCCTCTCAGCATAGTTGTTCCCACACCAGCTGTCAATGGGAAGACCTGGCGAAACCTTGGCGTGACCTCCTGTGGATTTGGAGCAAATCAAAACTACAATGAGGTACCACCTCACGCCAGTCAGAGTGGCCATCGTTAAAAAGTCTGTAAATAGTAAATGCTGGAGAGGGTGTGGAGAAAAGGGAACCCTCCTACACTGTTGGTGGGAATGTAAATTGGTGCAGCCACTTTGGAAAACAATGTGGAGTTTCCTCAAAAAACTAAAAATAGAGTTAACGTATGATCCAGCAGTTCCACTCCTGAGCATGTACCCAGACAAAACTATAATTCGAAAAGATACATGCACCCCTATGTTCGTAGCAGCACTATTCACAATAGCCAAAATATGGAAGCAACCTAAATGTCCATCGACAGATGAATGGATAAAGAAGATGTGGTACATATATACAATGGAATATTACTCAGCCATAATAAAGAATGAAATAGTGTAACAACGTGGGGATGGACCTAGATATTATCATACTAAGTGAAATAAGTCAGAAGGAGAAAGACAAATGCCATATGATATCACTTGTATGTGGAATCTAAAATATGACCCAAGTGAACTTGTCTATGAGACAGAAACGGACTCACAGACATAGAGAACGGACTGGTGGTTGCCAAAGGGGAGGAAGGTGAGGGAGTGAAGGATGGGCAGTTTGGGGTTAGCAGACGCAAACTATTATATATAGAACGGCTAAACAACAAGGTCCTACTTGTATAGCACAGGAAACTATATGCAATATCCTGTGATAAACCATAATGGAAAAGAATATGAAAAAAGAATATACATATGTATACCAATCACTTTGCTGTGCAGCAGAAGTTAGCACAACATTGTAAATCAACTATACCTCAATTAAAAAAAAAAACAGGTTAGGGACAGCAGCTGACCCTTGGTGGCATAGGGATTGGCTGGTGCAAGTGGGGACACGGAGAGGACCAGGCACCAGCCAGGGGCGGAACTGGCGCCTTCTCAGAAAAAAATGGAGAGGATCTTATGGCAAATCAGCCCAGGCTTGTTTGGCAATAGACACACTTCTGTCACATTATCATAACGTGGGGTGATCTCATTGACCCCCCGCCCCCCTCAATCAGGTCTAAATGGAACTTGTCCTTTTACCTCTCCAAACCACCATTGCGTCTTCTCCCTAATTCTGTTCATAGATCACTGCTGGGCCCTTTCCCAACTCCCTGCACTCAGACACTTAGTCACAGAGCAGCTGGTTCTACCACTGAAATGCACCTAATAGGCAGTTTTACTTTTTAACATCAAATTAAAACTGCACTCTGTACTGAATTCCACCGGACTCTCAGCTGCCTCAGTACAGATACTGTGGGGTGATGTGTGCTCTTCTGTAGTGTGTATGTGTTGTGCTTTCCCACTGGTTATATCCCAAGAAGAATGTTAGCTGAGGATAATATGCACCTTTATCCTTTCAGGGTGGACAGTATTGATGATTGGATGGGATTCCGTTGAACGTCTCAATGGATTTTCATCATCTCATCTCTTTTCCTTCTTCATTCAACTCACAGAATGCTTCCTGTGGAGGTGAAAGGGGCGTGTGTGTGTGTGTGTGTGCGTGCGTGTGCGTGTGCGTGCTCACACGCCCTCATGAGTGCTGCTTTCCCTGAAGACACAGCCAGAGCATGTTGATGTTTCTTCCTCTGCTGCCCCCTTTGCTTGTGTCTGCATTTTGGATTTCCAGTTCTCATGCCAAGGGCATGTGACTGTCTAGCCAGGAGTTGCAGCTTCTCTGGGCTCCTGGCTTGAGGTGAGAATGGAGAGTATCATTTAGGGGCGGAGGGAGAGAGGGAGGGGAGCTAAATTTGATGGAGGACGAGGAGAGATGGGAGAAGGTGGACCTCAGGGGCAGCTCCAGCTCTGCCACTGACTGCCTTGGGCTGCCTTTGGATCCTTTACCTGTGTGCCTGGGTCCCAGGTCGGGGGACTAATGCCAGATGAGGGGCCTGTCAGGTTTGCTTCTCTTTCCTTCTGCAACTCAGTGCCTGGGAAGGGGGTGGATAATCAAAGCATGTCATCCCATGACCCTTGTCAGCCTAGTGTGGGTGTTCCGAGACCAGTGTTGGTGCTGTGTGACTGTCTGTGTGGTGGCAGCAGGCCTGTGTGTGTGCTGTGTGTCACAGTGTGTGCCAGGGGTACCTAGAGAAAGATTCTGAGGGGACTGGAGAACAGTCACGTGGCTTTTGAAGACCAGAAGCCCTTTAATAGGTGGTAGTGATTAAACACTATTCATGTATTACTGTGAAGTACTCTGGATAAGTAAGAGCTCTTTTGTGAGGACCAGGAGGATTAAGGGCGCATACCTTATTCCTGCAGAGCATTTGGTTTAAGCTTTTAAATCATAAAAGAAAGAAAAAGGAATTTTCCCGAGGTGGGTAAAATACTAACAGAGAAGGCTGGATAATGCAAATGAAGCTTTCAAGTGATCCAGTTCGTTCAAATGGAGGAAAAACAACTCAAAAGTCGAGGGCTAAAGGAATTTAACAGCTGTTTTCATTCATACGTCTCATCTCCAGAGCTCAGGACTGCAACCTTACTCTTAATCCATTGCTGTAGTTTCATCCCTAAAGATTTGCTCTTGGTGGTGGATTCCAGGACCTGGGGTGGCCTGGGAACTTTGGGGATGTCTTCAGGAATCAGCCCCCTGCAAGAGCGGGCTGAAATGCAAAGCAACGGCTTGAAAGCAGGCCCAGGAGCACAGGCACTGGGAATTAGGCTCTTGCCAAGCTGCCACATCCTGACACGGAGACATGGGTGGCCTTTCTGTCTCTGTGCCCAGGCTGGGAGAGAGCCTTGGTCCTCTGTGCCTGTTGCTTCCTGTGGGCCAGCCACCAGGGTGGGAGCCCTGGGCCCTGGGAGGCCCCCAGCTGGGCCACAGGTTAAGAAGAGGCTGCCCTTGGGCTTCCCTGGTGGCGCAGTGGTGGAGAGTCCGCCTGCCGATGCAGGGGACGCGGGTTCGTGCCCCGGTCCGGGAGGATCCCATGTGCCGCGGAGCGGCCGGGCCCGTGAGCCACGGACCCGCTGAGCCTGCCGCGTCCGGAGCCTGTGCTCCGCCACGGGAGAGGCCACAGCGGTGAGAGGCCCGCGAACCGCAAAAAAAAAAAAAAAACAAAAAAAAAAAACAAAAAAAAAAAAAAGTAACAAGAAGAGGCTGCCAAGCAAAGGCCCTGCAAGGACAGCTAGGTGACTTTGCAGCTGTAGGGGCAGGGCTTTGCCAAGACAGCTCCTGGGTCATAATGACGTGTAAGTTGGCCCAGCTTCAACTCAGGCGCTTGTAGGAAGACAGAAGACAGAGCAGGCAAAGGCAATGTTGACCTAAACAAAGAGGCAGACTGACGCCAGCTCCAAGTTGTCAAAAAGGGGAGTTTCTTTGGGAACAGCAGAGGAATTGCATTTTGGCCCACGAACGCTACAGCAAGCTACAGACGAGTCTGCTGAGGGTTTGGGGTAGGCTGTATTTAAGGGCAGGGAATGTAAAGAGGAGAGAATTCAGCGTCAGTTAAAATCAAAAAACAAACAGAGACTGGCTTGGAAGTTCCCCGAGCAGACAAAACCAGTCCAGTCATAGAAACAGAGCTCAATACCCCTTATTTTTCAAGACCCACCCGACCTGGGTCGCTTTCCTGTTGGTGTCTCTGGAAAACTGTAAGCAAAACTTCCCGAGGTTGGTGATAGGAGGCAACCCCCTATCATTTAGAAAACGGATAGAATCTATCTATTTATCTATCTACCTATCTATAAATAAATATGTCGCAAAATATAAATATAGAAATAAATCAGGCGTTTCCGAGAAGTCAGCCCCTCATTCCTTCAGTTTTGTTTTCCTTAGGGCACAAGCGTGAGATTTTCCAGTTAGAGTGAAATTCTTTCACAAGACAAAGATGTTACTAAGTGCTTTCCACCGTGATCACTGAGTTAGGCAAGGCTTACAGTGGGGTCCAGCCCTGCTCCATACGCTTGCAGAGGTGGGTGCAGTTGGTATTGTTCCCATTTCCAGATGTGCAGACTGAGCCACAAGGAGCTCTCCTGACCTCAGACGTTTAGAAATGAGTGTGTTTCTGGTGGTGATAGCCTCCATGGGGTCACAGTCAATTAAAAAGAAAATCTAAAATGTTTTCACCCAGAGAAGAGATTCCAAACAGTGTATGACATGGACCTTGAAGCCCACTCCCTGACTCAGGGAGATTCTAAAGGCATCTGTGAAGCCTTTAGTCAGAATAATTCTTGACAGTGACTGAGGCTCCATGGAAAGTACAGATCACTTAGCTTTGTGTGCAAGGCTCCAGACGGTCCTGAGTGGATACACATTCCTGTTCACCCAGGTGTGGCGTGTGGTCCCACAGAGGACATGCATGTAGGGCGTTTCTCCGCTTGGAGCCTTCTACGTGGGTGTCCCTCCAGCAGCCCATTGGGTCCTTCTCTGGAGTTCTCATCTAGCTTGCGTGGATTTTTTTTTTAAATTGTGATTAGAAACAACATAAAATTTAGCATCTTAACCATTTCTGAGTGTACAGTTCAGTCGTGTTAAGTATATTCACATTGTTGTGCAACCAACTTCCAAAACTTTTTCAT
Organism: Platanista minor; assembly: GCA_004363435.1. NCBI lineage: Eukaryota > Metazoa > Chordata > Mammalia > Artiodactyla > Platanistidae > Platanista > Platanista minor. The sequence continues at coordinate 16,815 of RJWK010043099.1, forward strand.
TTTGCAAAACTGAAACTCTGTACCCCTTAAACAATTCCCCATTTTCCCCTTCCCTGGCCCTTGGGAACCGTCTTTCTACTTTCTGTTTCTATGGATTTGATTGCTCTAGATACTTCACATGAATCATATATTTGTCTTTTTGTGACTGGTTTATTTCACTTAACATGATGTCCTCATGTTATCTATGTTGTAGCATGTGTCAGAATTTCCTTTTGAAGGCTGAATAATGTTTTGTTGTGTGGATGTACTACATTTTGTTTATCCATTTATCCATTGATGGACACGCGGGTTGCCGCCATCTTTTGGCTATTGTGAATAATGCTCCTGTGAACACAGGTGTACAAATATCCCTTCAAGACCCTGCTTTCAGAAGTGGAATTGCTGGATCGTATAGCAATTATATTTTCAATTTTTTTGTAGAACCACCATATTGCTTTCCACAGCAACTGTACCATTTTACATTCCCACCAACAGTGCACAAGGGTTCCAATTTCTCACATCCTCGCCAAAACCTGTTATTTTCTGTCAAGTGGTATTTCGTGGTTTTGCTTGCATGTCTCTAATGATTAGTGATCTTTGCATGTGTCTGTTGACCATTTTGTATATCTTCTTTGGAGAAGTGCCTATGTTTGTTCTTTGCCCATTTTCTGGTCAGTTCCTTCAAGTCTTCATGAGTCAGCGTCCCTGCATGGCCCTGGAACACTCTGAGCTTTTTTCCTGAGTCGTTGCTCCGGGTGGTTCCTTCGCTTCCCTGGTGGTCAGGGAAATCAGGAAAACCTCACATTCTTTCCACCTGGGCTCTCCTGACACACATCGCCCATTCGGGCTGGATTCAGTCCATTTCCCATGGGCAAAAGGGGAGGTGTTTCTGGCTCTATTTCATAGATGTTCTCTGACCCCTTCCCTCTCTCTTTTTTTTTTTTTTTTTGCGGTACGCGGGCCTCTCCCTGCTGTGGCCTCTCCCGCTGCGGAGCACAGGCTCCGGACGCGCAGGCTCAGCGGCCATGGCTCATGGGCCCAGCCGCTCCGCGGCCTGTGGGATCTTCCTGGACCGGGGCACGAACCCGTGTCCCCTGCATCAGCAGGCGGACTCTCAACCACTGCGCCACCAGGGAAGCCCCCTTCCCTCTCTACTGCCCCTCTCCTTTCTTTCTCTCTTTGCCAAGCACCATAGTTGAAGTTGCCTGTGTTCTGATGGCCTTTGAAGAAGCTACACGGCACAAAGTGCTGCCCTTACATCCTTGGGCTAAAAAAGTAGCTCCTTCTGCCCCTGGGTGAGGCTCAGCAGAGGTCTCAAACTTAAATGCCTGCAGGGCTCAGGTGGGTAAATATAAATGCCGATTGTGTGCTCCACCTAAAACCTTCCAAATTAAGGGAAGGTTTATTTGTGATGGGCTTTGTTGACCAATCAAAGGACCTGATGACAGCTGCCAGTCTTTTTTTTTTATAACATCTTTATTGGGGTATAATTGCTTTACAATGGGTTAGTTTCTGCTGTATAACAAAGTGAATCAGCTATACGTATACATACATCCCCATATCTCCTCCCTCTTGCGTCTCCCTCCCACCCTCCCTATCCCACCCCTCTAGGTGGTCACAAAGCTCCGAGCTGACCTCCCTGTGCTATGCGGCTGCATCCCACTAGCTATCTATTTCACATTTGGTAGTGTATATATGTCAGTGCTACTCTCTCATTTGCCCCTTCCCCCTCTCCGTGTCCTCACGTCCATTCTCTACGTCTGCATCTTTATTCCTATCCTGCCTCTAGGTTCATCAGAACGATTCTTACTTCACTCTGCATGACAGACTCTAGGTCCATCCACCTCACCTACAAATAACTCAATTTCGCTTCTTTTTATGGCTGAGTAATATTCCATTGTATATATGTGCCACATCTTCTTTATCCATTCATCTGTTGATGGACACTTAGGTTGCCTCCATGTCCTGGCTATTGTCAATAGTGCTGCAGTGAACATTGTGGTACATGACTCTTTTTGAATTATGGTTTTCTCTGGGCATATGCCCAGTAGTGGGATTGCTGGGTCATATGGTAATTCTATTTTTAGTTTTTTAAGGAACCTCATACT
>RJWK010043100.1:0-18888 GCA_004363435.1 Platanista minor
TTTTTTTTTTTTGCAGTACATGGGCCTCCCACCGCTGTGGCCTCTCCTGTTGCGGAGCACAGGCTCCGGACGCGCAGGCTCAGCAGCCATGGCTCACGGGCCCAGCTGCTCTGCGGCATGTGAGATCTTCCCAGACCGGGGCACGAACCCGCATCCCCTGCATCGGCAGGCGGACTCTCAACCACTGCGCCACCAGGGAAGCCCTAATCTTCTCTTCTTATAAGGACACCAGTCATATGGGATTAGGTCTCTCACATATGACTTCATTTTATCTTAATTACCTCTTTAAAGGTCGTATCTCCAAAAACAGTCACATTCTGTGGTACAAGGAATTAGGATTTCAACATATGAATTTTGGAGAGACATAATTCAGTCCATAAAAGGTCCCAATTTTAATTCAAATGTGTTCAGGAGTCTTTGAAAATTACATGAGATTACTGGATCAATGTCTTCTAATAGGTTGTAAATGATTTTGTCATTGACTATTATATTAGGTTTGTTCAGAGAAATAGAATTAATAGGTTGTATGTGTATATATATATATGCATGTATTTATTTTAAAATATGTATATAAATATATTAAAATCCATAAATATGAATATGTATTCATATATCTATTAAAATATAAATAAATACATATATTTATTTATATTTATTATTTAAAATCTATTATAATTAAATAAATATATTTTAAGGAATTGGCTCAGGTGTTTATGGAGAATGGCAAGTCCAAAATATGTAAGGTAGGCCAGCAGACTGGAGACCCAGGAAGAGCCAACGTTGCAGTTCAAGTCCAAAGGCCATCTGCTGCAGAATTCCTTTTTGCTTTGAGGAGGTCAGTCTATTTGACCTTCAACTGACTGAATGAGGGAGTCTCATTCATATTATAAAGGCCAATCTACTCAAAGTCCACTGATTGAAATGTTAATCTCATGCAAAAACACCCTCACAGAAACATCCAGAATAATGTTTGATCTGTTATCTGGACACAATTTTCTAACCAAGTTGACACATACCATTAATCATCACAAATATAGACTCAGAATAAGAGCTAATATTTATAATCCACTATAGAGTGGCAAGCAGTATGCTAAGCATGTAAGATATTCATTAAAATTTTTTACTAACAAAGATGCTGGCCCTTGAAATTATAACCTTCCTGTGATATCAATTTTATACAAAGACTTTTATGAGTAACTTCATATTAAAATAAAAGTGAATATATAATAGAGCACTTTGCAATATACATAATCATCTTAGTATTCTTAGAAAGTAGAGACCTGTAGTTCAGTAATGTTTCAAACATTACAACTCTTAATACAACACTACAACATTAACGCAACTCTTACTGCTACTCTTAATATCTTTGCTCCTTTCCTATTCCTTGGCATCTTAAAACTCCAGGGAGTTACAAAAGCAAAGAACCTTCTTGTTCATGCCATTACGTTCCCGCAAATCTAAACTTCTATCAACTCTCTCTTTCTTGCCATTCAGAGTTATGCAGAGTATGCTTCCTATAATATTTTTATACTTTATTGTGCAACTCTCCAAGTGAAGGTATGACATAGTAGTCTTTGTTCTGATTGATTTTCAAGTATAATGTTCCTCATAGCTTCTGATCTTTTATTGCTTATAGAGCAGAGGATGGGATAATCATGCAGTAGGAAAAGGGAAAGAAAGAAGCTAAGAATTCCCATATATTAATGTTTTATCCTTCCATATTGATGTAAACTTCAAATAAATTTTGAATTTATTTTAGCTTTCCTTTCAGAGATCTATCTGCATTTACTCTCTTTTGCCTTTGGGAGGACCGTAGTGGAAAAGTTGAGAATCTCAAAACAATTTCTTGTCACAAGTATCAGTAGAAGAAGTCATATATATTCTCATTTTACATAGGCGAACACTGAGATTCTAAGTAGTTTTAAAACTTATCCAACTGTATGTCACTAATACAGCCAAAAGTTGAACCCAACTCTATCAGACTTTTAAGACCATGTTTTTGTTTTGTTTGGCCAAACAACACTTATACTGGGAAAGGCAACAAGGCCTTAAGGCAGAGAAAATAAACCCAACCTCATTTTAATTTTCTTCTTATTTCAGACAGAAATTATGTTTTCTCTGTTTTTGAGTATGTGTTAGTGTTTATGTGCATGTGTATGTGTGTGTGTGTGTGTGTGTGTGTGTAGCAAGAGAAGTGGAAAGAGTAAAATAAATAGAAAATTTCACTATGAAGACATCTTTTACTGAAATAAAGGTGTGTTTGGTGATGTCAAGGGGAAGATCAAAGGATTTTCTAAATTGAGAACCAATAAAATTATAATCAGAGTGAAGACTTGAGGGAATACCTCAGTGCTTCATTTTTCATAAACAGGAAATATTTGAAAATAAATTTTATTACAAACTAGAATTGTTACTCATTTTTTGTTGCCTTCAGTGGTATTTTACAAATTCAAACCATGCAATTAATTCAATAACCTTGTGATAATTTTTTTAAATGAATTGAAACTGTTCAGTGTTTTGTGTTGTCAACTAGTCATTAAGCTGAGTATTTTAAATTATGAAGACAAGGCATAGGTGAGGTTCAGAAGACTAGAGGTATATGTAAGTTATGATAGTGAAAAGATTCATCTAATCTTATAACTTAAGTATGAAGCTTTTAGTTTCCTTAGTCAGAAATATGTTTCTGTTGGCACATAAATATTAAGGAAGATTGGGAAATCAACAATAATGATTTTAAAAATCCATCTGCTGCAGAAATCCTGTATGAGATTAAACACAAAGGCTGAAAGTTTTGAGCAAAATTATTCTGTCAGTACTTTAGCACAATTATTATAAATATCTCAAAGTAGTTAGTTTAACTGAATAGTAAATTATCTGGCATCTTCCACTTGCCAAGGTTGAGTGATAGCTTTAACTTCCAATTAAAATATATCTTGTATGGTATAAGAAAATACTTGCCAAACTACCTATCCATAATTCAAATAATTGGCAAAATAAAAATGTGATTTGGGGTGTTTACATGTTGCTCCATCCATTCATAAATTCATGAAGTTCCTTAAGTAACAGTACATTCTGAAAACTTACTTGCTGAGTGATTATAGGAAGATGTGCTATAGATGTATTATAGAGCAAAACAATTCTCAGGAATTATTCAGGAATAAATCACTCTGGATTGACATACTTTATAATGACACAAATACACTTATATAGTGTTTTAGAGCAGTGGTTTCCAAGTATTTGGCATATGTTAGTCCAGTTGCCAACAACATTAGAATTCTTAGCCTCCCTTAAGTTTTCAACTCTCCTAGTGCTTCTGGGTCACCACAAGACTTTGATCACTGATAACTCCCTGTAGCTTCAGTGCCTCCTGCAGCAGGTCATATTGGTTACCCTAGGTCTCATTCCTAAGCTGACATAGTACTTTGAGAAGCCTCTTAAGAGAGCTTGCCTTCTCTAGGTGTACTTAATCTCTTTGAACTACTGGAAAAAATAATCGTCCCTCTTCTCCAATTAAAACATCTGTATTTGAATTGATCTCTTATTTCCTCTAAGAGTTTTCTTGGAGGTGCGTCATTCTTACTCTCTAAGTTCTCTTCAACTACTATCAGAAGTCTCTCTTTTATTATTCATCATGATATGAACATTTATTACTATACTGAGTTGTATAACCCCTAATCCAGACTCTTCTTCCACCTACCTCTCTTCCCTCACCCTCAAATACTTCCATGGTCATCTTTGGAACCCACGATTTCTCATCACCAACCAGCCCTATTTCCTAAACTGTTCTATTAATAGTCCCTTCACCGGTGTGCTCTAGTTAAAATATTACTATATCCCAAAGATATTGAAATAACTGCAGTTATTTCAAGGCGTATTTGCTTTTTTTCACTCACAGCACAATTATTCCAAAACATAATTTAGTGGTAGTAAAAATCTTTGTTCTTCATTATTGCTTTTGGGTAATTTTTCCTCGATACTTCAAAAATCCCAGTTCTTCCAAAAAGTATATATTCAGATTTTTTTTATTATCCTTCCTTGTCATCATTTACAGATGTCTTCCTGGTGACTTCCTTCCTGTGTTGGGGTTCTCTACAGAAACAGAACCAATGAAGATTTATTATAAGAAATTGGCTTCTGTGATTATAAAGGCTGAGAAGTCCTCAAGATCTGCAGTAGGCAAGCTGGAGATCCAGGAGAACTGATGGAGTAAATTCCAGTCTGAAAGCTGGCATGTTTGGAAACCAAGGAGAATTAATTTTTCTATTTGAGTCCAAAGAAAGGAAAATACTGATGTTCCATCACAAGTAGTCAATCAAACAAGAGGAGTTTCATCTTAGCCTTAAAAAAATTTTTTTTCCTATTCCATTCAATTGATTAGATAAGTCCCACCCACAATAGGGAGGACAATCTTCTTTATTCAGTCTACCAGTTCAAATTGTTAATCTTATCTAGAATGCTCTCACAGACACATGTAGAAAAATATTTGACCAAATTTCTGGGCACCCTGTGGCCCAGTCAAGTTGCCACATAGAATTAAGGATCATACTCTCCTAACTAAAGATTTTAGATCTGGATCACCCTTTTTCTAACATTTCCTCTCATCATTCTATGTGATCAGTCTAGGTGATTATTCAACCACCCCATAGATATATTGTTAGCATCCTAGATTCTCATTTACTTAATCTCCTTAATTACAATAATTTTCTATCCATCCCACTTTAACACTTTCTGGACACGTTCATACCTAAATCCTAAGGATTAGACTTCTGTGTTCAAAATCTTAAGTGTTAGGGCAATGCTCCTCAAACTTTAATGTGTATAATCATCACCTGGGAACCTGATTAAAATGTAGCCCAATTTAGTAATTTTGGAGTGAAGTCTTACAGTGTGTAGTTCTAACAAGATCTTAGGCGGCACCAATGCTGCTACTCCATAGTTTGAGAAGCATGGTGTCTGGGTAACTACTAGCAGTTGACTTGATAAAAGAACCACAATTGCCAGTGCTTAAAATAATTTTTTATTTTTTTGTCACATAACAATTAAGAGATAGATGATCTAGTTTGGAGGGACAGCTGTGCCCATTAGGTCACTCAGAGACCCAGGTTTTTCCATGGTGCCATTATACCATTCTCTGCAGGGGTGTCCTCATCCTCAAGATGGAATCTGAATTTCACATGTCTGCATTAGAGACTACAAGAGTTTATTTTTTGAGATGGACAGGGTAGAGTCCAGGAAGGTAGTTTTGTTTTACAGAGATGATCTAGAGGTAGCACTCATCAATTCTGTAGCCACAGATAGCTTCAGAGAGGGCTGGGAAGTATAGACTGTAGTATGGTATCTATGTGCCTAGGTGAAACTGGGGTGAGTCTACTGCTACAAGAAAGAAGGAGACAATAGATTTGGGGGAACTATGGGTAGTCCCTACTGCTTTGCTGTGGTGGTTAACTTTATGTGTCAACTTGACTGGGCTAAGGATGCCCAAATAGCTAGTACAGTAAGTCCCCTATATACGAACCTTCAAGTTGTGAACTTTCAAAGATGTGAACATGCCTTCTCATGCCCAATCACTTAAGATGTGAGTGAAATTGCAGCTTGCGCTCCATCTCCTATTGCTGACAATCCTTCAGCTCTACCATCTCCTACCTCCTCTCTCTCCTCCAGTCAGTAATTCTTCTTGCCTGTTCACTCGATGCCAGCCCCCATATGCCAGCTGTTGTACTTCCTACCGTACTTTTCAAGGTACTGTAGTGTAAGATTAAAAATGTTTTTTAAATTTTTTATTTGTTTTTTATGTATCATTTGTGTGAAAAGTATTATAAACCTATTACAGTATAGTACTATATAGCCGATTGTGTTAGTTGGGTACCTAGGCTAACTTTGTTGGACTTACAAACAAATTGAACTTACGAACGCGCTCTCGGAATGGAACTCGTTCGTATGTAGGGGACTTACTGTAAAACATTATTTTGGATGTGTCTGAGAGGGTTTTTCTGGAATAGATTAGCATTTAATTTGGTAGACCAACTAAAAATGATCTGCCCTCACTGATATGAGTGGGCATCATCTAATCCATTGAGGGCCCAAACAGAGCAAAAGATGAATGTAAGGCAAATCCTTTCTCTCTTCTTGAGCTGGGACAGCCATCTTCTTCTACTCTAGGACGTTGGAGGTCCAGACTTCAGGACTTAACCCATGGTTCCCCTGGTTCTCACACCACTTAACCCATGGTTCCCCTGGTTTTCACACCTACAGACTCAAACTGAATTATACCACAACGTCTCTTGGTTCTCCAGCTTGCAGACAGTAGGTTGTGGGACTTCTCAGTCTCCACAACTGTGTGAGCCAATTCCTAGAATAAATCTCTTATCTATGTCTTTATATATCTATCTATATCTAAATCTATCTAAATCTATAAAGTCAGCTATCCTATCTGAGGGTTCTGCAAACAAACTGCAGATCAAAAATATCTTTTAAAAAATTCCAGAAAGTTCCAAAAAACAAAACTTGAATTTGCTGTGCTCCAGCAACTATTTACATAGTATTTACACTGTATTAATTATTGTAAGTAATCTAGAGATGATTTAAAATATAGAGAAGGATGTGTGTAGATTATATGGAAATACTACACCATTTTATATAAGGAACTTAAGTATCCACAGATTTTGGTATCTGTGGTAGGTCCTGGAACCAATCCCCTGTGGATATCAAAAAATGACTGTACCTCTATCTCTGTCTATCTATCTATCTATCAATCATCTATTGGTTCCATTTTTCTGGAGAATCCTGACTAATACAATCACCAATAAGACTACTACCTCTGTTTATGGATATTCTAATTAGGCCATATGTAATTTAACTTCGGAGTGGTGAAAGTGTCTCCTACATGTTCAATAAATAAACATGAAGCCTTTGAAAATTAAAAAAAAAAAACAGTACTACCTCTGAAACCTTGAATTCAACCAGTCTGTGCTGTCTAGCACTTCCCATTTTTCTAGCCAACTTATTATGGCTCCAGCAATTCTCAGACCTCCCATCTATTGTCCCCACTACTTTCGCATTGTCAATCACCAGACCTCTGCAAGAGCTCCTAGATTTCCTTCTTTGCCATCATTTATTCTATAGTTCAGCATTATAATTGCTCTCTGTAATGCTGTTAATGCCTTTTTCTCTTCTTCCACTCTCAGTATTATTTGAAAAAATTTCAAACCAGGCCATTTACGACACAGTTGAAATGTTAGCTCATCAGAGAGGTCTTACCTGACCACTCAGTCTGAAATAGCCCTCCCTCCCATGCATGGTTGATTCCCTAATTCTGATTTTTTTTTTTCATAATACTTACCACTACTATGAGTTGAGCTATATGTTTATGTATTTGTTTGTTTTCTGTCTCCTTCACTAGAGCTGCACATGGACAGAGATTTAATTCTGTTCACTGATATTCCTCCAGGATGAAAAATTACCTTGCCTAGAATAATGCTTGATAAATATTTTTTGAATGAATGAATTAGTAACACTGGGTAGGAGGGTAAGAAGGTGATTTAATTCAGTCACTTCAATTTTATGCTGATATGTAATGTGTGTGTATATGTGTATATATATATATATATATGTATAAATGTATATATATATCTCCCGATTAATACCCATAATCAAAGAATAGAAGTAAACAGAACCTTGAAACTTACTTTATCTAAACTAATGGTACAGTTAAAAAGAAAGTTGGGTGAGCTTCTCTATGATATCTTTAAATTAATACTGCAATTCTTATAGAGCTATGAATATTCTCTTGACTGGAATTATTTAACCAAAATGACACTTAATACTAACCAAAACAAGGAATCAAATTATTAAAACATGAATCATGTGGTTATCATGAGATAAAATATTGACAACAACTCCCACGAGGTCGGAATCAAAAAGCAATGGACTGATCAGCCACATGTGCCCCAGGACTGAGAAGGCTTCAGTTTCTGCCACAGTTGCAATCATCTGCCTAGTCCCAGTTCATTCAACATAGGAGAGCAAGGATTCTGTGAATAAATGTGTCTACTGCTACACAGAAGAACACACACACATACACAGTGATAGACATTGGGGAGCTGTGGCTAGTCTTCACCGTGGACCTATTCCCTCTCATTGACACCTAAAAGACTTCAATTCAATAGGCAAACTTCATTTAATAATGTGTATTGGATTTTTAAAGGACCTTGTTCCGTGATTACCTCCAAAATGTATATTTGTTCTCTTATCTATAGCACAAAAGTCAGCCTGCTAGCATGCTATACCAATTCATCAGAAGCAAACTAAAAGTAAATTTTAGCTTCCTCTTCTGCCAACCTCGTCGATACAAATTTTGTTGTTCCCTAAAACATGGTTCATGAATTTGAGCCTCTGTGCCTTTGCCTGGATTGTTCCTGCTGTGTAGGATTCCTTTATTTCACTCCTCTTTGTATGTCCTTTTTCCCAAATGTCATCTTGTTACGCAGACTCCCTAAGTAAAATAGTTTGTTTTGTTGTGCTCAGTTAGCACTTCTAAATAGACATCTGTTTTGATGTTTTTCACACCATTTTGTAATTCTTTGTTTAGTGTATCTAATTTTCTAGCTAGAGCAAGAATTTCTTGAGGTAGAAACACTACCTTATGCATTCGTTTTTGGTAGCAGAGCTCATTATTAAATCCTTCAATGAGAAAGCTTTTTTAAATTTCACAATGAGAAATTAGAAAACAAAATGTGAAAGTCTTTATTGATTTAAGGCCTAATATTAGTTTGAGATAGAACCTTGATTGGAACTAACTTATAGTGAAAAATGCTCACTTAGTTACCAACATGTCCAATTTATCCTCATTACAAGAGTAGGCGGCTTCTGGGAGGAGAAGGGCATCAAGGACCAGAAAGACTGGGAAGAGCACACAGGGGGATGAACCATAACTACGCTGACTTGGGATGACTTTCAGAAATTGGTTATTCCTGCCCAAAGAATGATCATTTCTAAAAGATTCTGTAATCAAGGAATTACCTTAGATAACAGCTGTATTATATTTAAAATAAAATTTAATAAACTTATTAATTCATGTTTTTTGGACACTTGAAAAGCAAAGAAAAGAAGAAAGATTAAAAGTCCCATAATTCCACCGCTCAGTCACTATAATGGCATTCTGGTTTCTTTACTTCTAGTATTGTTCAGTTCACATTCAACGTATAAAAATTCCCATTGACTTAACATTGTGAATTAACTTTTTATTTAATTTTGTCAATTTGTTAAGCAGAATGGTATTGAATAACTATTTTAATTGATAGTTATAGAATTTAAATTTCCAATATATTTTTGTGTTAAATTTGATTATTCTGCATACATTGTTCTAAATTATCCCAGTTTTTCAAAATTGTGAATAAATTACTAAAAAATGTTCTGGTAATAAAACTTTATAAATTATTTGAAATTAGAGTACTATATAAAACAAAAAGACAATTGATTAGATTCTAGAAATTAAAGTTGAACCTCATAGAGACTAAAAGTGACTCCTAAGAAATACATATTATAGTATGTTTGCAAAGCAAAACACATTAGAAACTTCACAAAGGAATTATGCATTTCAATACAGAAAAAAATTTTAAATGCCTGGAGTGTTTTCTCTATCACCTTTCTGCACTCTTCCAAAAGCTCTGTCAGGACCTCCCAAATCATGTGTTGATTATAGGACTCCCAACTCTCACTGAGGGTCAGAGAACATTTTTTGATTAAAAATAAAAATTAAGGTCTTCCCTGGTGGCGCAGTGGTTAAGAATCCACCTGACAGGGCTTCCCTGGTTCCACAGTGGTTGAGAGTCCACCTACCGATACAGGGGACACGGGTTCATGCCCCGGTCCGGGAAGATCCCACATGCCGTGGAGCGGCTAGGCCTGTGAGCCATGGCTGCTGAGCCTGCGCTTCTGGAGCCTGTGCTCTGCAACGGGAGAGGCCACAACAGTGAGAGGCCCGCGTACCACAAAAAAAAAAAAAAAAAAAAAAAAAAGAATCTACCTGACAATTCAGGGAACACAGGTTCGAGCCCTGCTCAGGGAAGATCCCACACGCCGTGGAGCAACTAAACCCGTGTGCTGCAACTACTGAGCCTGTTCTCTAGAGCCTGCAAGCCACAACTACTGAGCCCTGGTGCCACAACTGCTGAAGTCCGCGAGCCTAGAGCCTGTGGTCCACAAGAAGACAAGCCACTGCAATGAGAAGCCCGTGCACCGCAATGAAGAGTAGCCCCCGTTCACTGCAACTAGAGAAAGCCCGTGTGCAGTAACAAAGACCCAGTGCAGCCAAAAAAAAAAGAATTAACCAAAAATAAAAATGAAAATATTTAAGATTCCCCATAGAGACATAAAGATGAGTAAAAAGCAAGAATATTCTATAACCTAAAAATCCTAGCCATTATTTGCTATAGAGTCCCCCTATATAGAACAGGGAGTCTGGAATTTATGTGATCTTGTTCAGAAAGGAAGAACTATCCCCTAATTTCTAATATAATGAATTCTAATTAATTAGATGGGATCATTGCAGACCCCCAGAGAAATAAGAACAAATATCATGCCTTAAAAATGAACTCTGAATAGCTTATAAGCAAGAAAGTAACTTTAGAATTCTGTTTCAGAAACTAAGCTTGTATTGCTATGTTCAAGAAAAAGAACAAAGCTTTGTAAAGCATAACATTTATCCATGTGTTTATATTAGGGCCAGTACTGAAGGTGAGATAAATCTCAGTTTAGTCTTCTGATTTTCTAGTTAATATGGGCTACATAGATAGCAACACGTGTGCTTTAATTTCTCACATAATAATAAATAGATGAATACTTGATTACATTGGTAGAGCAGTTGATAATAACTATAATATTCTTGATGATTATTTTTATGTACCATAATTTTTCTTTTCCCAAGGGAAAGAAATCCATGACCAGAGGTTATATGTCCATTGATTTCAAGGTCAAATATGAAAGTACCTATTAAATTTTTAAAAATAAAAATCAATGAACAGTATGACTAACTGACATATATAATTCATTTAGTCTCTCTTGAAAATCGGGATCCTCTGAATTCAGTGTATTGCGTTTACTACTGATGTTATATGCAGTGCTCCAATCATTTGGCAATATACCATTTTCCTGGTACTGGTCATATTCTATGGAAATTATAGATAAGAGGACTAAAGATCTGTTAGTCACTTAGGGGATAGGGATATATATCTTTCTTGACTGGAGACCAATTTAGGGACTGGGACATTTTTGAAGAAATTTCAGGGTAATACACCACAAGGATTGTGATCTTTCTAGCATAAAATAGGGTCGAAAAGGGGGATGAGCATGAGGCATGGCAGGTCAAGAAAAGTGAGACAGAATAGGAGTCTTTTTCATCTTGCTCTGCCTGTCACCCTGTGGCATGTTTAGTATCAGGCCAAGCAAAGGGATGTAATTGAAAAGCATTGGGCCAGCAAATGTGAATGTTCTGCACGTTAAATGCTGAGAGACCATACAAAATGGATTGAGGAGTGTCCCTGGAGTGTCAAGCAGTGTCACTGGAGGATTTGGCAGCTGCTCACTTGTCTTACAGCACTCCCTGTTATGTTCATTTTTCATGGAGGGATACATTACTTTTGTGATAATGCTATCTGAATATTATTTTGTCAGCTTTATATAATTTTGGAACACAAAACTGTAAAGGTTAATTTATGATTTTCACTCACCTGTTGGAAACGTTGTCTTTAGATTAAGATAGTATTTCCCCACATGAACAACCTAGTTTTCTTTACAAAGAAATTATTTTTCTGATACAATCCCTGTGACACACAATACATGTATGCATTATGTTTTTCATACTCTTTTCTGTTGAGAGTTTCCAGTTGAAACAAATTTTTCTTTAATTTTCAAAGGCAGGACAATAACAAAGTTTATGATTCTCCAACAAGGCAGCCATGAATTTCAATGAATATAAAGAAGGAATCAGAGCTGACATTAAAATAAAATGTATCAAAATAATATAGTGAAACAAACTGCAGAAATGTTATATTCATGTTTCCTCAAAATTGCTGTGCGTGTAAGAGATCTATCAATTTGCTAAAGATGGCTGATTTTGCCTCATTTTTGGCAAGAAGGCTCCCACCAATCATAGTTATGAAATTTTAGAAATATAATTTGTAGTATAGTGAACACCTCTAAGAATTGCTTCATTTGAAAAGTTTTGAGATTCTTATATTGCTAATCGGGAAGAGAATCTTCTGTTTTATCAGTTTTCCTCATTTTTTCCTCTGGTAAATCCTCCTTTGTAAATAATAACCTAATTTGCCTTGCCATATATTTTTCTGTGTTTCAGTATGTCACAGACTCATCATTTATTATTTTATAGACAATGATTATAAAACAATAAAACCTGATTCTTGAAAATATAGAAATATAATCACTCAAATGAATGTGATATTCATGAATGTTGTATACGTGTGTGTGCATATATGTACATGTATGGGTATATATATGTATTGTATATAATCACATATATATTTATATATACATATATTTATATTCACTTTATTAATATATATTTTTATTTTATATATTTGATTTTATATTAATATATATTCCTTCTGTTGATTCCTTCTGTTTTGAAACTCCTCTCAAAATAAGATAAGAAAGAAATTATTCTCATTATTTTATAATTAGAGCAATTTTTAAAATAATCAACCCTGTTTGCCAAGATGGACTTCAAGTGGCTTTTCATTGTTAAAATAAAAAAATTTATTTTCATGTTATAAAATAATATCATTTCATAGTCTAAGACATGTGCTGTAGGTAGGGTAATACAATATTTTAGACTAAGGACTAGGATGCCAGGGGTTTGGTCTAGGTTCTGTGCTATATCACTTTGTGACCTTGAGTAAGACATTTCACCTCTCTGCCCTCAGTTTCCTCATCTATAAAAACAAAAGAAGGTTGAATTAAATTGATGCACCCACTGACTTTCAAGTTCTAAGATTCTAGGGTTCTAGGTGTTTCCTAAAATAATTTAATAGACCACATAATATCATACTAACATCTTGTTGTTTGCATCCTAAAATTATTGTTTCCTTGATTTTATGTTTCCTCCACAAGTTTACAATTAACTCTCACATCTATTTGTGTCTAATGCAATGCATCATTTGCTTATGTGGGTGCCTCAAAACTTTCATGCAAGGAACTTGTATGAAAGGAGCATCTCATGGTCACAATTGGATTTCGGAATACAGTGATATATTGTCATAAAACACAATAAGCTCCCTCTTTTTTCTGGTTATCTTTGCATTGTAGATGTCAAAATGCAGTTAGAAATCAGTATTTCTCTTTAGCTAAAATACCTCATTTTCTCTGGTTAAACTGTATATTTTAGTAATCACATCGACCTTGTAATAGTACATCAAGGACTCATCAGAGAGATATTGGTCTCTCTAAGACATATGACCTGCACAGAGTCATTGATCTACTTTTATCATGAAAAAGCAGCACTAGTAACGTGAAACCCTGACACAGGACACCGGGTTTAAGGTGCGGGAATAGTCTACATGACACCCGCTTTTATCATTCCACCACTTGTTAGGAATGCACAGCTTTGGGAGGTTTT
The DNA here is from genome assembly GCA_004363435.1 of Platanista minor. Classification (NCBI taxonomy): domain Eukaryota; kingdom Metazoa; phylum Chordata; class Mammalia; order Artiodactyla; family Platanistidae; genus Platanista; species Platanista minor. The sequence goes on from RJWK010043100.1 coordinate 13,631, forward strand.
AGTGGAAATGCAGCTACCCCTAAAAGCCCCTTATTCTGATAATTTAGATTTTGATAATTTGGATTGTTAAACTTATTTCTAAGCAGGTGTACTTCTGTAGTAAAATCTAACTTGGATTTTTAAACTTATTTCTAAGCAGGTGTACTTCTGTAGTAATTCAACTTATAGAATCACTTTTGTCATTGTTAAATGGAAACAGGTATAGCTGACCACGGCTCCTCATAATATTTTGCATATTGGACCACTGAAACCAACAGTAAAACCACGTAAATGACAAAACTTAGTTACTCATTTCCCACACGTGAATGTTAAGTATACCAGAACCCGGGAGTCTAGCTTGAGCATATATCTTGTGCTTATTTTTAGAAAGGAAAAATTAATCATTATACAAAAAATAATGATACAATGAAAAATAGGCTGGACTGTGTAGAGTATCCTATAATTGTGCTGGACTTAAGATTAATCCTTTCACTCTGGAATACCAGCTATTTGTCCTTAGCTTTTATGACTGGGCAAAAAAGTATTCTGTGGCAATGCTGTTAAAGATTCATTTTACTTAAACGTGAAGATTACTTAATAAAAACCTTCTGATTCTATGGGAAAGTACCAGAAAAGCACTTATTGTAGTTTCCTACAATCTATAGATATACTACATGTGGTGTCTCACAGAGACACATAGGTTTTCTAGAATGATGGTCTCTAGAATGGGGCATGCATACCTCAGGGAGTAAGCAAGATGATCCAAAAAGTTACAGAAAGAAAATATTAGGTCTTTCTTTTGCTAGTGTTTATCACATTCATTTAAAATTTCTACTTCGGAAAAATTTTATTTTTTGTAATCTACATAAGAGCATTTTATTATTTGTAAGTTATAAAGTAGAGTAGCCAAAACAAAATTTTTTTACTAATGGGCTGCATGGTCAACAATTTGGAGACTGCTGTTGTAGCAAGTGGGAGATTAATGACATCCCACTTATAAAGGCTAGAAAGTGAGAAAGAGGCTGTCAATAAGAAGTTCATTTATCTGCTTTCTTATGTCTGCAATAAAGCACATTTACCTGAAATATCATACTCTGGAAAGAGTGCCAATGCTAAACATACATAAATGCCTACCTTGTACTAAGTAGCTGTATTGATTTGAGAGGTTACATCAAAGCAATTGCCTATGTGTAATTATCGTCTTTCTTCCAAAATGTCTAACCTAGCACAATGCAAAGTTTAAATACTTGGTGTGTGTGCTTTTTATTAAATATGTTCAATAATGTTGAGCCTTTCTTTCTACATTTGATCTATAAACAAATGAATAGAAATGAGCTTAATATATCATTGGTGGCAGGCTCAAGAGAGCCTTGCTGTTTCTTTTGGCCGAATGCTAAATGAATATGGTTTAAATATAAAAGAAGTACAAGAAGAAGGTGAAAAAAGTGGATAATGAAGGAACATTAAAGCTATGAACTGTTTGTAACCTTTGTAGTTCTTTTATAAGTTTTAATGAAAACCCATTGCTATATTTGTCACAGTGAGATTGGTATAATCAATTAAATTGCACCCAGTTTATATTTCTCCTTCAGGTGTTTACTTGTGTGGTGCATAATTCATTTTCCAAATAACATCTGGGAGAGGGCTCTGTTCTGTACCCCTTTGAAGGGTGATTTATAGCTTTTTACTTCTTGATATTAACATCTCTAGTGTAGTTTTATCAGATCCGTTAATTCATGTTCTTCTAATCTATTTCTAAAACATAATTTTTTTACTTTCAGAGTAGTGTACATCTCAGAGCCATAGTTGAAAAGAATTGTATCCAAGTCTCATTTATTTGTTTTTTCAAAACTGCATTTCATTATATTAAAAAAAACTACTCCCCAAATGTATGCCCTGAGATTTTAAGTTACATAGTTATTACTTTAAGTCATTCGTCATCAATTTCCTTATTGTGCCATTAGTCATTTTTCATTGGTTTGAAATAAAGATTCTGTTTACTTTATATATAATATTTTAGATCCTAACTTTCTCATCTGAGAAAACAGATTATACCATGTTACTTTACAATATAACAAGAAAGGTCAAGATTTCTCTAATCAGGTATTTAATTATGGATTTGACACTGAAATGAGGATGAATAAATTTTATTAATGTTTAAAATATATGAATAAAATAAATAACCTTGGCAGCGTGGTATGACTGTGGGAGCAGACAGTAAGGGAGTGCTTACAGAATTTCATGTTTCACTTGGGCTTTGAGGTGGTATTAGATTTTTACCAAGTGGGGCTGTGTGGAGTGTGAGGTTAGGACAGTATTTTAGGTTGAGGGAAGAGGCTGGAGTGAAAGGTGAGTATGAGGCTGACATTCACTTAATCTTGTAATTTAGAATATATGTAAAGAGATGAGTTTAAAATCATTTCTGACTTTAAAATTTTGACCCATTAAGTTTAGTACAAACCACTAATAAGAAATTCAAAGTTAAATTGAACAGATAAAGTCAAACATCGTCACTGTAAGATAAATGGACATTGTTGAAGAATTTGAACTCTTTTATAGATAACTATGTGGCTGAATAAACTGTATGTGTGAATATAGATAAGCATTAAAGTTATGTGTGGTCTGATCATTGTAAACTTTTGCAAGTGAGAGGAGGCTGCACCCATCATCTATACAACTATAAACATGAGGCCGATGTCCTGCAGATATATCTAGTGCAATGTCTGCCTAATTTGACACTGAGTCTAGTTGAAGGCAGCAAAAGAAAAAGAATCCTTTGAAAATTCCTAACTACTAGCCTACACTTACACACTTTTGGGGAAATAATCCCATGGGCTGTGTTGTCTGTAAACCTTAAACAAAAATTATAAAGAGATCCTATACCAACATTTTTCCTACCCATCAGATAGAGGCAAATTAGCACTTTAAACCTAGTACTAAAGAAAAAAATATGCCACAGGTAAAATTCAAAAAGCATGAAATCACAATCAAAGAGCACTAAATATGTGAGGGAAAAGCCACCATGACTGAGAGTAACAATACCAAAAGCCTTCAGAACCAATCCCACAAAAACTGTGGATATAGGACAAATCAGATGCAGAATATAAAATAAGTATGTTTGGGCTTCCCTGGTGGCGCAGTGTTTGAGAGTCCACCTGCCGATGCAGGGGACACGGGTTCGTGCCCCGGTCCGGGAAGGTCCCACATGCCGTGGAGCAGCTGGGCCCGTGAGCCATGGCCGCTAAGCCTGCACGTCCGGAGCTTCTGCTCCGCAACGGGAGAGGCCACATCAGTGAGAGGCCCACGTACCGCAGAAAAAAAAAAAAAAAGTGTGTTTGATATGATTAAAATAATAAAAATATAATAATATAAGAACCAGAAAATTTCAATATGTATTCAAATTCAATTAGATTTGAACAGGAACTAAACAGTACTTCTAGAAATTCAAAATTCAAATTTTAATTCAGTTTAATGGATGGATTAAACAATGATTAAACATAAGCAAAAGAAAAGTTATTGAATTTTAATATATCTATTTATGAAAAAAATTATCCAGAATAGAAAGACTAAGAGATATAAATTAGAAGAGAAAGATGGAAAGACCTGGAAAATAGCATAATGCTATCCTATAAGGATTCATTCAGAATTCTGTGATATATGTGTATATAGTAATATATATATATATATATATATATATATATATATATATATATATATACTTATAATTTGTGAGTTTAGCAGGCTATCTCAATATAAGATCCATACACAAGTTAATTGCTTTTCAATAAGGAAAGTAAATTTAGAATTTGCAATTAATAATGCCACTTACTATAAATATAATCAAAAGATATCAAGGATAAAATTTATTATTGTTCTTATGGTTACCAAAGGGGAAAGGAGGGAGGAGGGATAAATTAGGAGTTTGGCAGTTTTATATATTATACTACATAGAAAATAGATAAATAAGATCTTACTGTATAGCATGGGGAAGTATATTCAATATCTTATAATAACCTATAATGGAAAAGAATCTGAAAAAAAAATATATATCTGAATCACTTTGCTGTATACCTGAGACTAACACAACATTGTAAATCAACTACACTTCAAATAAGAACAAACAAAAAAACCCACAGTTCCAACAACACAAGGATTCCTCATGTTCCCTTTTATAGCAACACCTAACTTCTCCCCAACCTGCAATCTCTGGTAATGACTAATTTATGCTCTCAAGCTCTCTATATTTTTTCCATTTCAAGAATGTTTTATAAATAAAATCAAACAATATATAACTTTTGGGGGTTGCTTTTTCTCACTTAGCTTAGTTCTCTAGAGATATCTAGGCAGGTGTGTGAAACAGTACAGCATTCCTTTTTCTGAATCTGTGTGTTGAAGGATATCTGTGTTGTTTCTAATTTTTCGCTATTATAAGTGAAATTACAGTAAACATTTCTGTACAAGTTTTTGTGTGTGCATAGCTTTTATCTCTCTAATATAAATGGTTAGCAGTGAAATTTTTGGGTTGTATATCACTTGAATGTTTGAAGAAACTGCCAAATATTTTCCAGAGTAGCTATAACATTTTACAATCTCAAATAATGTATAAGTAATCTAGTTTGTCCATACTTTCACCAGCATTTGGTATTCCACTATTTTTTATTTCAGCCACTTTGATAGGTAAGTAGTGATTATCTCATTATGGTTTTAATTTGCACTTGCCTAGTGGCTAATGACATTTAGCATCATTTAATTTTCTTATTTGCCATCTATATTGCTTCTTCAGTGAAATGTCTTTTCATATCTTTTGTCCATTATCTAATTGCATATTTTTCTTCCTGTTCAGTTTTTTTGGTCATTATATATTCTAGATACCAGTTCTTTGTTGGATATGTGTTTTGAAAATATTTCTCTAACTCTGTAGCTTGTCTTTTCATGCTCTTAACAGAGCATTTTACTTAGCAAATTAAAAAAAAAAATTGATGAAATCCAATTTATCAGTTTTTCCTTTTATAGGTCATCCTTTTGGAATCAAGTCTAAGAACTCTTTGACTAGCCTTAGATACCAATGATTTTCTCCTATGGTTTTAAATAAAAATTTTGTATATTTTACATATAAATTTTCACATTTACATTTAGGTTTGTGATTCCATTTGGAGTTAGTTATTTTTTTTAATCTTTATTGGCATATAATTGCTTTTCAATGGTGTGTTAGTTTCTGCTTTATAACAAAGTGAATCAGCTATATATATATACATATATCCCCATATCTCCTCCCTCTT
>RJWK010043101.1:0-18889 GCA_004363435.1 Platanista minor
TTTGCCTCCATTCTTTTTCCGAGGTCCTGGATCATCTTCACTATCATTATTCTGAATTCTTTTCCTGGAAGGTTGCCTATCTCCACTTCATTTAGTTGTTTTTCTGAGGTTATATCTTGTTCCTTCATCTGGTACAAAGTCCTCTGCCTTTTCATTTTGTCTATCTTTCTGTGAATGTGGTTTTCCTTCCACAGGCTGCAGAATTGTAGTTCTTGCTTCTGCTGTCTGCCCTCTGGTCTGTGTACAGATTTTTACACTGGAAAATTGCTTTTAATCAAAACGTTATGTATGTGTTTAGACCATATCAAAAAAATGATGAATGATCTGAGAAGAAAACTGATATACTTGTGTATGTGTGACATAGCAGGTGTTAGTATCTCAAGGTGGGAGTGTTTCATTAAGCATCCAAGATGGTATTATTGGAAATCTCATGCTATTGGTGAGAGTGAAGATTGGATCGACCTTTCCAATATGACAGCAATATGAACATGTATCGAAATTTCAAAAGTAAACATCCTTTGATCCAGGGTAAATTCAATCCTAGGAATTTAATCATAGGAAATAATGGGAAAACTGAAAGGTTTTTCATCATGTCTTGGTTTATGAGAGTGAAAATAGGAAATAACAACTCGTGTTCCTCACAATAGATGAATAATCAGGAAAATTTTGATCCAGGTATATCATGTAATATTATACAGCTGCTATATTATGGCATAAATTTATATTTATTGAGATGGAAAAATTTTTAAGACATGTTAAGTTTAAAAAAAATCCAAAATTATAGGATGGTATGCAGGGAGTTCCCTGGTGGTGCAGTGGTTAAGAATGTGTCTGCCAATGCAGGGGACACAGGTTAGAGCCCTGGTCCAGGAAGATCCCACATGCCATGGAGCAACTAAGCCTGTGTGTCACAACTACTGAGCCTGCACTCTAGAACCCGCGAGCCACAACTATTGAGCCCACATGCCACAACTACTGAACTTCACATGCCTAGAGTCCATGGTCAGCAACAAGAGAAGCCACTGCAATGAGAAACCTGCGCACCGCAATGAAGAGTAGCCCCCACTTGCCGCAACTAGAGAAAAGCCCATGCACAGCAGCGAATACCCAACACAGCCAAAAGTGAATTAATTAATTAATTAAAGAAGATATGGTATGCAGAGAATGGTTCAAGTTTTGTAGAAAAAAAAGGATAAAAAGATACATGTATTTCTTTATACACAAATATATAAATTCACTAGTGTCTGGAGAACACCAAATATAAGAGCTATAAGCCTTCACCGCTGTGTCTGGACAGCAGGTACTTCTCCGCTGGGCACAGTGAGATCCAGCTCTGAGCTTCCTCTGTGTCAGCTCAGACCCCTCTGGAGGTGGGCAGGGGCTCTATTTTCCTGAGGTTCACAGCTTGAACCATCACAATGTATTTGTGCTGGTCTTTCTCTGTCCTCCTGATGCTTGTGTCAGCTTGATTTCCCAAAGTCCAGCCCGGGTGGATGCTGTGCCTTCTGCTGGGCGCCACCCCGCCTTAAATGCAGGGGGCTCTCCAGCCACAGTCTCTGCCCCGAGGTCCTGGGCTCGAGCCCCTGGGCCCTCTTCTAGTCCTCCAGGTGACCTGCACCCCAGGAAGGTGCGTGCCCGTCTCAGGCCACTGCCCTCCTGCTCTGCCCCTTGTCTCCACTGGATTCTAGAATTCATGTTTATCCACTTTAGCATCCGAGCACAGAGAACAGAGCTGTGCTCAGTGCTCATTGTGTGGTTATGAATGAAAGAAGTAATACAACGAATGATTGATTGCTCTTAAAAAATTGGTTTCTTTCCATTCCCTCTGGTTATTTTTATATAGCGATTTTTGAGAGAAGAAAAGTTTCTGTAATCAAATCTAGGGAAAATTTGTTTTTCAGGGTTGTGCTAATAGAGAATAAAATATTTACACTCTCCCACACTTGCTGTATCACTTATAATTTACCTTGCAAACTCCCTCTGGACCATCCCACTAGTCTAGGAATCAGTAAAGGTGGGAGTTCATTCCTTCCCCTGAGACTGCCAGCTCTCATCCCCTTCTCTGATTTTCCTTCCAATCTTTTTTTTTTTCTTTTAAACTGTCTTTTTAATTTTTAAATTTATATCCAGTTGATCTATAACATATTAATTTCAGGTATATAATGTAGTGATAAAATATTTGTATATATTATGAATTATCACCACAGTATTTCTAGTTAATATCTAACACTACACAGGTACAATTTTTTTTCTTGTGATGAGGACTTTTAAGATCTATTCCTTTAGCAACTTTCAAATATACAATTCAGTATGGCTAACTATCGTCGCCAAGCTGTACACTACATTCCCAGGCCTTATCTGTTTTATAACTGAAACGTTGTACCTCTTGACCACCTTTGCCCATTTCAGCTCCCCACCCCCACCTCTGGCAACCAGCAATCTGTTTTCTGTATCTATGAGTTCATTTTATTGTTGTCGTTGTCTTACATTCCACATGTAAGTGAGATCATACGGTGTTTGTCTTCTCTGTCTGACTTATTTCATGTAGCATGATGCTCTCTGGGTCCATCCATGTTGTCACAAACGGCAGAATTTCTTTTTTATGCCTGAGTAATATTCCATTGTATGTATACATACCAGTGCCTTATGAGGGGCTAGAACACAGCAAACTCTCAACAAACGTGGTTGTTCTGAATGAATGTTTAAGCACGGTAATGTCTATGAAGTTCACTCTAATTAAAAATGGCACAGAGGGCTTCCCTGGGGGCTCAGGGCTTCCTTGGGGGCGCAGGGATTAAAAATCCTCCTGCCAATGCAGGGGACACAGGTTCGAGCCCTGGCCTGGGAAGATCCCACATGCCGCAGAGCAACTAAGCCCGTGCACCACAACTACTGAAGCCCGCGTGCCTAGAGCCGCAACAAGAGAAGCCACTGCAATGAGAAGCCTGTGCACTGCAACCAAGAGTAGACCCCGCTTGCCGCAACTAGAGAAAGTCCGCGTGCAGCAAAGTACACCCAACGGAGCCTAAAATAAATTTTTTTAAAAAGGGCATAGAAATGTTAGGAGTTTTAACTAGTCATCTATAACCAGAGGATACATATGTTGTTGATGATAGTCACGTCCCACCCCGATTGAAGCACACCCACCACTTCCTATTTTGTTCACGATGGAATTTGAACACTTTATGGGTGCCCGGCGGGGAGTGGGCAAGGTGACCTGCCTTTCAGTCTCGTTAAGCTTTTTTTTTTTTTTTTTTGCGGTACGCGGGCCTCTCACTGTTGTGGCCTCTCCCGTTGTGGAGCACAGGCTCCGGACGTGCAGGCTCAGCGGCCATGGCTCACGGGCCCAGACGCTCCGTGGCACGTGGGATCTTCCCGGACCGGGGCACGAATCTGTGTCCCCTGCATCGGCAGGCGGACTCTCAACCACTGCGCCACCAGGGAAGCCCTCGTTAAGCTATTTCTTTTTAAATGCTAGGCAAAGTAGTGGTTTATTATTTTTGCTAATAAATATCTTCTGACGTCTAATGAGACTTGAAAGCCAACAGTGTTCTTTCTTCAGATTTTTATTGTCCTAGAGTGCTGATTTGCATTTTTGTTATGTATGATTTTCTTGATTCTATTTCATGAGAAAAGTAAATGTTTATAAACCATGCATCTGCATTTTGTAACTTATTTCTGGAAGGCAAAGATATCTTCATCTAACCCTTGCCTTTCACCTATAATGAGTTTTTTGTTTCATTTTGATTTGATTTTTCTTTCAGTTCTGCTACATCAATAGACAAAGCTTGAAATATTATGTTCAGGATCTCTTTGCTGGAAAAGCAAACTAAACATTTCATTTGGTGCTATAGCCCCTGAAGACCCCGTGGGGACAGCGTCACCATTTCCATGCTCACGACTGTTGGGTGCAATAATCCTTCATTATTACGAAACCTTCTGAATTTACTGATCTGGGGAGGAAGAGAAAGGTGTAAATATTTGAGTCTTCCCTGCATGTTGCAACTCAACAGTGTTATAGCAGTTCAAGGCGTCCTTGAGTCAGTCCATTTGCATAGAGAATAGGGTACTGGGAAAGAAAGCTATCAGTAGTGTCAAGTTTGAATCCGAGAATGATCTTCTGAGTTTAAAAATACATATAGAAGAATGGAGTTCACTCATATCTACCCTCAAAGATTGCTCTGAATGACACCAGTGTTTTTATGCTGGTACAGGCTTATGGCGCTTTAGAACTGGAGGTTCTGTTCCGACCCACTCATTTTATACATGAAGAATTGAAGGCCCAGAAGGGCCAGTAGCCTGTCAGAGTTCAGGTAGCTCCCTCGTGGCAAAGGTGATGCAGAAATACAGGCCTTGGGATCTGCACGCCAACTTTCTCTGGACTACAGATGCTTTGTAATGCTTGCTGATTATTCAGTTTGGAGATTATTCAGGGCTATTGCTTCTCCTCCTAGGTCCTGCATCTATTTCAGAGCATTCGCTAATTGTACCTAATACCGCTGAGAGGTGAGTTATCAGCCAGTCAATTTTGCACTCTTTAGTGGATTTGGTAAAGGTTTAATAGGAAGGAGGTTTTTTTTTTTTAAGATAAAAATAAACTTTTGGCAAGATTCTGTGACTTTTATCTATGGCTCCATGGTTTCCTCTCATGTTAATTAAAAATATTTCAATGTATATGTATCTTTATCACACCAACATAGCTTCACATCAATATATTACCAGAAATCTGGTAGTAATCTGATTCCAGATAGTATTATCAATTAATGTGCTTCATCCTGTGACGTAAACGAAAAACGTAGCAGGTTTGGGCCCAGGTTTGATCCCTGATTGGGGAACTAAAATCTCACAAGCTGCGCAGCTAAAAAAAAAAAAAAAAAAAAAAAAGGCATTGACCTTTTAGAGTATTGAGCCTCCTGCAATAATAATGGCCTGTCTCTATTTTTCCTGGTTTTCTTTGCTGTACTTCAATAAAGTTTTCTTTATAATGGCCGGCGTGCTTATTTTTAGTTACATTCCTAGGTATACTCCTGTTTTGCTAAATAAATGGGATTCTCTTCCTATTACATTTTATAGTAGGTTATGGCTGTTATATAGGAAAGTTATTGTTTTCTTTGCGTGTTTATCTTACTTCTCGTTAAGAAACAGACCTGTCCCAAAGAACTTACAAATTTAATGCAAAGAGAAGTCAATATTTAAGTTAGAATGTAAGAATAATTAGAGGCACAATTGTGTGATCTGCTCCACAAATTACTTTCAGAGCTCTAAAAGTTTCAAGAAAGCTTCCCACAGTTACTGGTGGAGCTACATGGTCCTTTAAGGAGAGGCATCTCTCTAAACAATAGGTTATAGTGAATGTTGGCATAGAGATGAGATTGAGTATGACGTATGCTTAAAAGGATGATTGGCATCTCTTTTTTTTTGTGTGGCCACACTGCGTGTCTTGTGGGTTCTTAGTTCCCTGACCAGGGATTGAACCCACACCCTCAGCAGTGAAAGCACAGAGTCCTAACCACTGGATTGTCAGGGAACTCCCTGATTGGCATTTCTTGTCAGATCAGATGAAATCTAAAGACCAGTGTGAACAATGGACAGAAAGTAAGAGGGAGGGTATTATGAAAGCCCCCCAAAGGTCAAGCTGAGTATTTTGGATTTAATTCAATAAATAATGGGACTCATTTTGGGGTTAGAGATGTGACATTCAGGACATAGAGTTGGGACTTCCCTGGTGGCACAGTGGTTAAGAATCTGCCTGCCAATGCAGGGGACGCGGGTTCGATCCCTGGTCCGGGAAGATCCCACCTGCCGTGGAGAAACTAAGCCCATGTGCCACAACTACTGAGCCCGTGTACTGCAACTACTGAAGCCCTTGTGCCTAGAGCCTGCGCTCCACAACAAGAGAAGCCACTGCAATGAGAAGCCCACACATCACAACGAAGATTAGCCCCTGCTCACCGCAACTAGAGAAACCCCATGTGCAGTAACGAAGACTCAACACAGCCAAAAATAAATAAATAAAAATAAATTTATTTTTAAAAAGAACATAGAGTTGTAGGTGTTTTTTTTTTTTTTTTTTTTTTTTTTGGCACACTGGATGCAATCTGGGATCAGGGTAGCCCACTGGAAAGCTATTCCAGTAATATAATCTTACAGAGAAAAGGGACTGAAACAAAGATAGAGGTAAATAAGGCATTTTCAAAAAAGAAAAAAAATTAGGCCAAAAAATTGAATATGAAGGAAAAGTAAGATATTTACAATATTTTTATCTTAGTTGAATAGAATTACAGCCATATGATTACCAGAAGTGGGTGGGAAGCTGTTTTAATGAAAGATAATTGTTAAAAAAGAAATGACAGGCCCTAAATAGAGTCACTTGTGCTCTGCGTCACATCAGCAAACCAAGACTTAACACCTAACCTAACTGCAGTTACAACCTCCCCTAGGACTGCAGTCTCAACTGGTCAGTCTTGAATTTTCAGGTCAGCACCAATGAGGTATCTGCCACATAGTCCCCTTTTATCCCCTGTAGGTAGGTTCCCTAAGCCTGAAACAGTCCGCTCTTTACTGCCTTCTGCCTATAAAAGACTTTCATTTTGTGCAGCTCCTTGGAGCTCCTCTCTACTTGCTGGATGGAATGCTGCCTGATTCATGAATTGTTTAATAAAGCCCATTAGAATCTTCAATTTACTCGGTGAATTTTTGTTAACACAAGAAAAGTTTGGATTAGAACACGTTTAGATAGCTATTGAGTTAGTAGAAAAGTTTATTTGGTATGAAACTGAATCTGGGTGATTGGTGCACTGAAATAATTCAATAGCATCGCACGCTCTTGTATTTGGAGCAACTCAGCTTGTCCCAATCTGCTTTTGATTCATGGTGTAGTAAGACTTAATTCCTGTGGGTTTCTACTGATGTGGTTAAAGGTGCTTTGTTTTGTTTGTGCTTTTTGCTTTGTTAATAGTCAAAAATTATTCAACCGGTGAAAAATTATGAACTGGGATGAATTTACAGAGAATATGATTTTCTAAAAAATGCAATCGTGTTCAAGTTAAGCCCTTTATAAAGGGTATTTTGGTGACGATATCTAAGAAGGGAGTGAACAGAGGGAGAGATGCTGGGAAACACCAGGGATAGAAATAATGATTAATTATGACTCAGAATACACCTTAGAATGACTGCTCTACGTTGTTGTCACACTGGCTTTTTGGCTACAGGCAAATGAACTGCGAAACAGGAAGAAATGTCAACATTCATTGCTCCTAAGTAGACCGAGTGAGTAGTCAAGGGATGTGCTTGTATTTGCAAAAGTGTGCGTGTGTGTCTGTGTGCGCGTGCAGTCAAACTGGAGAAAGGCATGGCAAGTTCTGGTTTCGGGATCTGAGTTTTGGGAGCACAGCACGGGGGAGGGAGCCCTCCGGACAAGAGGGGCCCTTTAGTCCCTCTGCTCCTCTAAAGGCCGAGGCCCCAGCACCCCAGCTGTCTTCTTTCTCCCTTCCTGCCCCAGGCGAGCAAGTGGGGCATGAGGACAACACAGCCAGCAAGACAGGGGTCACTGCCATTGTCACTGTTCTTCATGTTTGCTGAGCCTTTAACGCTTACTCTGTTTCCCTACTCAGTGTTCTCTCTTGTGGCTTCGTAGAGGCTATTTGGTATTTCCTGCATTCTCTGACACCTCCTCTTTTAGTAAGGATTGGGAAATAACTTCCTACTTTATGAAGAAAAGCATACTGTATGCTTTGATTTCTCCACAGTTTCTATTGCCATCTGTGTATCGAAGACTTCTGAGTTTAACTCCATCCCAAGTGTGTCTCCAGGATCAGAGTTCCACAGACATGTCGAACTCAACCTGCTCAGAACCGAACTGTCCCCGCACCACGCCTTGTGATCAGCGCCCTGTGCCCTGTACTCAAGCCAGAAACCTGGGGAGGGGTCATTCTTGGTGTCCCCTGTCCTTAAAACCATGTCCCTCCCCTCCACTACCATATCCCACTGAATCAATCAAGTCTGCTTGTAACTATTTCGCTTTGGCTCCTTGGGACACAGAAGAGCCGACAGCCCAGCTCCCTTCTCACACACGGCCACCAAGATGGCTTTTCTCAAGCAGAATTCTGTTCACCTTTTGTTATGTTGGGGATCCTGGCTGTGGCTTCTCTGTTGCGCTCAGGGAAGTCCCAAGTCCCAAACCTTCAATGTTCAAGGACATCGTGGTCCAACACTGCTGCCCCCTCCAAAATCATCTCTGGACCCTTCCTCCCTGCCAATCTTATGCTGTGCTAGAGGATATGAAATCTGGAGTGTGGGAAAATCCTCTAGAATGCTTATTCAAAATTCAGAGTCCTGGGGCTTCCCTGGTGGCGCAGTGGTTGAGAGTCCGCCTGCCGATTCAGGGGACACGGGTTCGTGCCCCGGTCCGGGAAGATCCCACGTGCCGCGGAGCGGCTGGGCCCGTGAGCCATGGCCGCTGAGCCTGTGCGTCCGGAGCCTGTGCTCCGCAACGGGAGAGGCCACAACAGTGAGAAGCCGGCGTACCGCAAAAATAAAAAATAAATTTAAAAAAAGCAGTGCTGTGCCAGGGACATTAAGCCCTATCTCCTGGCAGCACAAATGCCACAGAATTGGCATGGCAACCTTCTTCCATCCTTATGTTCAACGTCATGCGTAGGGAGAAGCATGGGAAATTCCCCAAAAAGTTCAGTACTGAGCCCAGAATTAACTAACTTTCAACAAGAATTTTCAGGCAAAGAAAGTTAATTTCCCTCATCAGATAGATGAGTTTCTCATAAGTATATTTTAAAAATTGAAGACTTTTTTCCTGTGGTACTTAAATAAGGATGAAATGAAGCTCTTCAAACATTTAGGGTTGTTTGTGTGTGTTTGTTGGCAGATTTCTATTGGAAGAAGGGTGCCCTTCTGACAAAACACTAAAGCTATTGGCAATACCATGAAAAAGATGATTAGTTTCTGAGCTTTCAGGCAAGAACATTGTTGAATTAAAAAGCCCTTGCCTCACTGGGAGCAAACCAGATTTAGCTGAACAATTAGAATAGTTTGAGCTGCCACCCAGGCTTTCAGATGTCCAGGGAAGAAGTGATTTCCCCTCAAGCCCAATTTTTGAATTGTTTTTATTTTTTCCCCATAAAACAGGCAAAAATTGTATGACTCAGTTCCAACACTCTTATATTTATTATCCACATATTTCACCCCCTCTCACCTGGCAGTGTGTCAGATTTGTGCAATCAGTGGCTGACAAGTCTTGTTGACTGCAGTGTCACATGGAGCTTGGAACCCTGAGAGTCTTCACTTGGTGTCCCCCAGGGTACATGCAGCTTATTGCTTCCCGTGTGTTACTGTTGGATGGGAGAGAACTTGAAATGTGCCATAGATTGGATTTTAACGAGAAAACTAAAATTGGAAGAAAGGGAGTGACTGAATGCACCACCAGAATTGTATGGGAAACATTTCCCTGTTCTCATCTGATTTTGTTTATTGCCCCAAATGTGCCACATCTCAAGCGCACTTTGTTCAGATATGGTTTATGAAGTCTGTTTTTTTTTTATTTAAAAATTAAAAAAAATTTTTTGGCTGCGTTGGGTCTTCGTTGCTGCGCACAGGGTTTCTCAAGTTTCGGAGAGTGGGAGATACTCTTCGTTGCGGTGCGCGGGCTTCTCACTGTGGTGGCTTCTCTTGTTGAGGAGCATGGGCTCTAGGCACGCGGGCTTCAGTAGTTGTGGCTCGTGGGCTCTAGAGCGCAGGCTCAGTAGTTGTGGCACACAGTCTTACCTGCTCCGTGGCATGTGGGATCTTCCCGGACCAGCGATAGAACCCCGTGTCCCCTACATTGGCAGGCAGATTCTTAACCACTGCACCACCAGGGAAGTCACTGAAGTCTGTTTTAATGGAGGGTCCCATCTTGGTGACTTCTTCCAAAGTGTTCCTTTTTTTTTTTTTTTTTAATATTTATTTATTTATTTGGCTGCTCTGCGTCTTTAGTTGCGGCACACGGGATCTTTGTTGCTGCACATGGGATATTTAGTTGCAGCAAGTGGGATCTAGTTCCCAGACCAGGGATTGAACCTAGGCCGCCTGCTTTGGGAGTGTGGAGTCTTAACCACTGGACCACCAGGGAAGTCCCCAAAGCGTTCCTGTTTGATGCGTTCAGTAGAATCACTGGCACGTAACACCTTTCTCTATAGTCTTTATAGACACACCACAGTTTTGTGGCATTTATTTATTTATTGGTCATATAAATTCACAGGAAGTGTTTAGCATCATATGTGGTCACTGTGTGATATCCTTGGAGCAATATGTGCACAGTACGTGAGTTCATTCATGATGCTGAACAGTAATCACCCACACAAGACCTAGAACGAGGCTGACAACTAATGGTATGAATAGGCTGTCTTTCAAGTGTCCTTTAGGTGCTGTGTTTCTCCCTCAGTTACCCCATCCCTTCCCGTGTCCTATAGACCAGAGTCCCAGTGCTCAACTCCATCGTCCAAAGCCCATCTCCACATTAACCCTCCCGGGCTGCTCACCCCCTGGGAACAAGATTGCTCCAATGTATCCTCTCTCTCTGACCTCCTATGCCCTCCATGAGAAACTGCAGGTGAAGATTTTGTATTTTCAACTCACAGGGTGCTGCTTCACACTTTTATAATTCTGAAGCCAAGGACAGAGGGTTGTTGGCCATTCAGTGGGAGGGGCCTATTCTATTTCCTCAGGTTTTTTGTTTGTTTTTTTTAAGGCCAAGAAACAGGGGATTTTTTTGCTTTTTTTGTGTGTGTGTGTGTGTTTTGCAGTACGCAGGCCTCTCACTGTTGCAGAGCACAGGCTCCAGACGCGCAGGCTCAGTGGCCATGGCTCACAGGCCTAGCCGCTCCACGGCATGTGGGATCTTCCCGGACCAGGGCACGAACCCGTGTCCCCTGCAGCGGCAGGCGGACTCTCAACCACTGCGCCACCAGGGAAGCCCAAGAAACAGTTTTTTAATGCTTAACCCTGTACTGTTACATAGTAACAACAAGCAATTATAAAATGAAATATACAAAAAATACACAATTTACCATAACTTCAAAAACCATCTAATGCCATACTGTGAGGAATTTCTTTCTGTTCCTTGTGCTACGTTTTCTTCTACATTTGGATTTTTTTTTTTTTTTTGGGGGGGCATCCTCGTGTTTTTAAAAAGATGACTAAGGTTACCAGTGGGTGAACATTCAGCTTCTGTGGGAAAATATCTGACTCTGTTCATGCAGAGATAGTTTCATAAATGACATGTGCGTGTATCTAAACAGATTAGCTTACCGACTTTTGGGCAAGGATATCTTGATCTAGGGATCAGAAAGAACCTTGGACGTAGTTACCTAGCAACAAGCTTTAAATTATAATGAGATTAAGTCAGTTTGCCCAGAATCCAAATGGTATCAGGAACAGACACCTGGCCAGGATTAACCAAAATCTATTAACTTGAAAAGTCCCATAACTCGAGGTTGCCTTCTTAGGTATAAATGAATATAATGCTTCAAAGAAGATACATAACGTTGATGTCTGAGCCTTTACTGCATTTGAATCTCTGTGGTTGATTGTGTTTATTCTTCTCATGGTCTTCAGTCTGCCTGTTCATCTCCTCCCTCCCATCAGCTTTCCCTCCTGATGCCTCTCACATCGGTTTGTCCTTCCACATTTGTGCTCAGCCCCTCTTGTTTATGCTGTCATCACCTCTCACCACACCAGTCTCCATATTTTTAGAAATCAGTCCACAAAGAGGAAAGGCACACTAATTTGGCTTAGACTTTTCTGTTCCTGTTTCTTTTCTTTTTTTTTAAAGGTATAGGAGCCTTTCATTTATTTTTTAAATTTATTTATTTATTTGGTTGCACCAGGTCTTAGCTGCAGCAGGCTTGCTCCTTAGTGGTGGCATGTGAACTCTTAGTTGAGCAATGCATGTGGGATCTAGTTCCCCGACCAGGGATCGAGTCCTACCCACTGAGCCACCAGGGAAGTCCCTGTTCCTGTTTCTTAGTTCTCTGCACATTGGAATTTCCAGTGAATTTAGTTCTCAGGTTCCTAAAGTTCATAGTTAAGACACTTGTGCAGCCAGGAGCACAGTGGGATTCAGTGGGAAGGATTCATTAATAGAGTCATACTCTTGTCTGCTCCCCTGTGACCTGGAACACGTGTTTCCTGACTGCCTTTGAGAAAGGATTCTCCCTTCTCTTCATCCAGGTCTCTTCCTGAGCTGAGTACCCATGTGTGTCCAGGCAGACGTGCAGGAGTGGCCTGCAGCCTTCCTTCTTCTCTGGGTTATTGTCAGTACCAGCAGGGCTCCCTGTTCCTCATGAGAATTGGGGAAACATGGCCACCAATACCTTCTGAAGGTGCAAAATTGCAGTTCTGGTTATTTGACCATTTTCTTTGCCCTGTTAATGGAGTGAATAGTGTTCTTACCAGGAACTAATGTTGACTTTTTAGTCATTAGAAGTTCAGGAAGATTGAAATAATATACACCAAAAAGTTAGGAGCAGTTTGTTCTGATGAATAGTATTAGGGGTGCTTTTTTTTTTTTTCTATCCAGAATGACAGAGCTTCATGCTGCCTAATCAGAGATTACAGGCAGGCTGATGCTGAAAGCTCGGCCTCTCTGCACCGGGTGCAGAACTGAATCTTGGAAACAGAGTTTTGGGTGAAGTAGAAAAGGAGAGCGTTATTGCTTTGCCGGGTGAAGAGGACACAGCGGGCTCCTGCCTCGAAAAACTACGTGTCCCCTAGGGGTGCTTTTTATATTTGCCTTTTTGTCCATGTATTTTTTCTTTATTGTCCATCAAGGCCACATATTATTTTTTTAACATCTTTATTGGAGTATAATAGTTTTGCAATGGTGCGTTAGTTTCTGCTGTATAACAAAGTGAATCAGCTATACGTATACATATATCCCCATATCTCCTCCCTCTTGCGTCTCCCTCCCACCCTCCCTATCCCACCCCTCTAGGTGGTCACAGAGCACCGAGCTGATCTCCCTGTGCTATGCGGCTGCTCCCCACTAGGTATCCACTTCACGTTTGGTAGTGTACATATGTCCATGCCACTCTCTCACTTCATCACAGCTTACCCTTCCCCCTCCTCATATCCTCAAGTCCATTCTCTACGTCTGCGTCTTCATTCCTGTCCTGCCCATAGGTTCGTCAGAACCATCTTTTTAAAAATTCCATATATATGTGTTAGCATACGTATTTGTTTCTCTCCTTCTGACTTACTTTGCTCTGTATGACAGACCCTAGGTCCATCCACCTCACTACAAATAACTCCATTTCGTTTCTTTTTATGGCTGAGTAACATTCCATTGTATATATGTGCCACATCTTCTTTATCCATTCATCTGTTGATGGACACTAAGGTTGCTTCCATGTCCTGGCTATTGTAAATAGAGCTGCAATGAACATTGTGGTACATGACCCTTTTTGAATTACGATTTTCTAAGGGTGTATGCCCAGTAGGGGGATTGCTGGGTCGTATGGTAGTTCTATTTTTAGTGTTGTAAGGAACCTCCATACTTTTCTCCATAGTGGCTGTATCAATTTACATTCCCACCAACAGTGCAACAGGGTTCCCTTTTCTCCACCCCTTCGCCAGCATTTATTGTTTGTAGATTTTTTAAAAATTTATTTGTTTTATTTATTTATTTTTGGCTGTGTTGGGTCTTCATTGCTGCACGTGGGCTTTCTCTGGTTGTGGCGAGCGAGGGCTACTCTTCGTGGCAGTGCATGGGCTTCTCATTGCGGTGGCTTCTCTCATTGCGGAGCATGGGCTCTAGGCACGCAGGCTTCAGTAGTTGTGGCATGTGGGCTCAGTAGAAGTGGCTCACGGGCTCTAGAGCACAGGCTCAATAGTTGTGGCACACGTGCTTAGTTGCTCCATGGCATGTGGGATCTTCCTGGACCAGGGCTCAAACCCGTGTTCCCTGCATTGGGAGGCGGAAACTTAACCACTGTGCCACCAGGGAAGTCCTGTTTGTAGATTTTTTTTTTTTTTTTTTTTTTGCGGTACGTGGGCCTCTCACTGTTGTGGCCTCTCCCATTGCGGAGCACAGGCTCCGGATGCGCAGGCTCAGTGGCCATGGCTTACGGGCTTAGCCGCTCCGCGGCATGTGGGATCTTCCCGGACTGGGGCACGAACCCGTGTCCCCTGCATCAGCAGGTGGACTCTCAACCACTGCCACACCAGGGAAGCCCTGTAGATTTTTTGATGATGGCCTTTCTGACCGGTGTGAGGTGCTACTTCATTGTAGTTTTGATTTGCATTTCTCTAATGATTAGTGATGTCGAGCATCTATTCATGTGTTTGTTGGTAATCTGTATATCTTCTTTGGAGAAATGTCTATTTAGGTCTCCTGCCCATTTGTGGATTGGGTTGTTTGTTTTTCTGATATTGAGCTGCATGAGTTGTTTGTATGTTTTGGAGATTAATCCTTTGTCAGTTGCTTCGTTTGCAAATATTTTCTCCCATTCTGAGGGTTGTCTTTTCGTCTTGTTTATGGTTTCCTTTGCTGTGCAAAAGCTTTGAAGTTTCATTAGGTCCCATTTGTTTATTTTTGTTTTTATTTCCATTTCTCTAGGAGGTGGGTCAAAAAGGATCTTGCTGTGATCTATGTCATAGAGTGTTCTGCCTATGTTTTCCTCTAAGAGTTTTATAGTGTCTGGCCTTACATTTAGGTCTTTAATCCATTTTGAGTTTATTTTTGTATACGGTGTTGGGGAGTGTTCTAATTTCATTCTTTTACATGTAGCTGTCCTGTTTTCCCAGCACCACTTTTTGAAGAGGCTGCCTTTTCTCCATTATACACTCTTGCCTCCTTTATCAAAGATAAGGTGACCATAGGTGCGTGGGTTTATCTCTGCAGTTTCTATCCTGTTCCATTGATCTATATTTCTGTTTTTGTGCCAGTACTGTACTGTCTAATTACTGTAGCCTTGTAGTATAGTCCGAAGTCCAGGAGCCTGATTCCTTCAGTTCCATTTTTCTTTGTCAAGATTGCTTTGGCTATTTAGGGTCTTTTGCTTTTCCATACAAATTGTGAATTTTTTTGTTCTAGTTCTGTGAAATATGCCATTGGTAGTTTGATAGGGCTCGCACCAAATCTGTAGATTGCTTTGGGTAGTATAGTCATTTTCACAATGTTGATTCTTCCAATCCAAGAACATGGTATATCTCTCCATCTGTTTGTATCGTATTTAATTTCTTTCATCAGTGTCTTATAGTTTTCTGCATACAGGTCTTTTGTCTCCTTAGGTAGGTGTATTCCTAGGTATTTTTATTCTTTTTGTTTCAATGGTGAATGGGAGTGTTTCCTTAATTTCTCTTTCAGATTTTTCATCATTAGTGTATAGGAATGCCAGAGATTTCTGTGCATTAATTTTGTATCCTGCTACTTTACCAAATTCATTGATTAGCTCTAGTAGTTTTCTGATAGCATCTTTACGATACTCTATGCATAGTATCATGTCATCTGCAAACAGTGACAGTTTTACTTCTTCTTTTCCAATTTGGATTCCTTTTATTTCTTTTTCTTCTCTGATTGCTGTGGCTAAAACTTCCACAACTATGTTGAATAATAGCGGTGAGAGTGGGCAACCTTGTCTTGTTCCTGATCTTAGTGGAAATGCTTTCTGTTTTTCACCATTGCGAATGATGCTGGCTGTGGGTTTGTCATATATGGCCTTTATTATGTTGAGGTAAGTTCCCTCTATGCTTACTTTCTGGAGAGTTTTTATCATAAGTGGGTGTTGAATTTTGTCGAAAGCGTTTTCTGCATCTACTGAGATGATCATATGGTTTTTCTCCTTCACTTTGTTAATATGGTGTATCACTGATTGATTTGCATATATTGAAGAATCCTTGTATTCCTGGGATAAATCCCACTTGATGATGGTGTATGATCCTTTTAATGTGCTGTTGGATTCTGTTTGCTAGTATTTTGTTCAGGACTTTTGCATCTATGTTCATCAGTGATATTGGCCTGTAGTTTTTCTTTTTTTGTGGCATCTTTTTCTGGTTTTGGTATCAGGGTGAAGGTGGCCTTGTAGAATGAGTTTGGGAGTGCTCCTCCCTCTGCTATAGTTTGGAAGAGTTTGAGAGGGATAGGTGTTAGCTCTTTCAATTTCAGTGCTTGTGATTTTTCTCTTTATATTTTCTATTTCTTCCTGATTCAGTCTCGGAACGTTGTGCGTTGTGCTTTTCTAAGAATTTGTCCATTTCTTCCAGGTTGTCCATTTTATTGGCATATAGTTGCTTGTAATAATCTCTTATGATCCTTTGTATTTCTGCAGTGTCAGTTGTTACCTCTCCTAATTCTGTTGATTTGAGTCTTCCCCCTTTTTTTCTTGATGAGTCTGGCTAATGGTTTATCAATTTTGTTTATCTTCTCAAAGAACCAGCTTTTAGCTTTATTGATCTTTGCTATCATTTCCTTCATTTCTTTTTCATTTATTTCTGATCTGATCTTTATGGTTTCTTTCCTTCTGCTAACTCTGGGGGTTTTTTGTTCTTCGTTCTCTAATTGCTTTAGGTGTAAGTTTAGGTTGTTTATTTGAGATTTTTCTTGTTTCTTGAGGAAGGATTGTATTGCTATTAACTTCCCTCTTAGAACTGTTTTTGCTGCATCTCATCGTTTTGGGGTCTTTGTATTTTCATTGTCACTTGTTTCTAGGTATTTTTAAAATTTCCTCTTTGATTTCTTCAGTGATCTCTTGGCTATTTAGTAGCATATTGTTTAGCCGCCATGTATTTGTATTTTTTACAGTTTTTTTTCCTGTAATTGATATCTAGTCTCATAGCATTGTGGTCAGAAAAGATACTTGGTACGATTTCAATTTTCTTAAATTTACCAAGGCTTGATTTGTGACCAAAGACATGATCTATCCTGGAAAATGCTCCTTGAACACTTGAGAAGAAAGTGTATTCTGTACAAATTGGAAAGAAGAAGTAAAACTGTCACTGTTTGCAGATGACATGATACTATACATAGAGAATCCTAAAGATGCCACCAGAAAACTACTAAAGCTAATCAATGAATGCAGTAAAGTTGCAGGATACAAAATTTATGCACAGAAATCTCTTGCATTCCTATATACTAATGATGAAAAATCTGAAAGAGAATTTATGGAAACACTCCCATTTACCATTGCAACAAAAAGAATAAAATACTTAGGAATAAACCTACCTAAGGAGACAAAAGACCTGTATGCAGAAAACTATAAGACACTGATGAAAGAAATTAAAAATGATACCAACAGATGGAGTGATATACCATGTTCTTGGATTGGAGGAAAAATATTGTGAAAATGACTGTACTACCCAAACCAGTCTACAGATTCAGTGCAATCCCTATCAAATTATCAACGGCATTTTTTCTGGAACTAGAACAAAACATCTTAAAATTTGTTTGGAGACACAAAAGAACCTGAATAGCCAAAGCAGTCTTGAGGGAAAAAAACGGAGCTGGAGGAATCAGACTCCCTGACTTCAGACTATACTAAAAAGCTACAGTAATCAAAACAATATGGTACTGGCACAAAAAGAGAAACATAGATCAATGGAACAAGATAGAAAGCTCAGAGATAAACCCACATACCTATGGTCAACTAATCTATGACAAAGGAGGCAAGGATGTGCAATGGAGAAAAGACAGCCTCTTCAATAAGTGGTGCTGGGAAAACTGGACAGCTACATGTAAAAGAATGAAATTAGAACAGTCCCTAACACCACACATAAAAATAAACTCAAAATGGATTAGAGACCTAAATGTAAGACCAGACACTATAAAACTCTTAGAGGAAAACATAGGAAGAACACTCTTTGACATAAACCACAGCAAGATCCTTTTTGACCCACCTCCTAGAGAAATGGAAATAAAAACAAAAATAAACAAATGGGACCTAATGAAACTTAAAAACTTTTGCACAGCAAAGGAAACCATAAACAAGATGAAAAGACAACCCTCAGAATGGGAGAAAATATTTGCCAATGAATCAACTGACAAAGGATTAATCTCTAGAATATATAAATGGCTCATGCAGCTCAATATTAAAAAAACAAACAACCCAATCCAAAAATGGGCAGAAGACCTAAATAGACATTTCTCCAAAGAAGACATACAGATGGCCAAGAATCACATGAACAGCTGCTCAACATCACTAATTATTAGAGAAATGCAAATCAAAACTGCAATGAGGTATCACCTCACACCAGTTAGAATGGGCTTCATCAGAAAATCTACAAACAACAAATGATGGAGATGGTGTGGAGTAAAGGGAACCCTCTTGCACTGTTGGTGGGAATGTAAATCGACACAGCCACTATGAAGAACGTTGTGGAGGTTCCATAAAAAACTAAAAATTGAATTACCATGATCCAGCAATCCCACTACTGGACATATACCCAGAGAAAAGCGTAATTCAAAAAGACACATGCACCCCAATGTTCACTGCAGCACTATTTACAATAGCCAGGTCATGGAAGCAATCTACATGCCCATTGACAGACGAATGGATAAAGAAGATGTGGTACATATATACAATGGAATATTACTCAGCCATAAAACGGAACAAAATTGGGTCATTTGTAGAGACATGGGCGGATCTAGAGACTGTCATACAGAGTGAAGGAAGTCAGAAAGAGAAAAGCAAATATCGTATGTTAGCACATATATGTGGAACCTAGAAAAATGGTACAGATGAACCGGTTTGGAGGGCAGAAATTGAGACACAGATGTACAGGACAAAAGTATGGACACCAAGGGGGGAAAGCAGTGGGGGGATGCAGGTGGTGGTGTGATGAATTGGGCGATTGGGATTGACATGTATACATTGATGTGTATAAAATTGCTCACTAATAAGGA
>RJWK010043102.1:0-18887 GCA_004363435.1 Platanista minor
TCCCCCCATGGTGTCCATATGTTTGTTCTCCACATCTGTGTCTCAATTTCTGCCCTGCAAACCAGTTCATCTGTACCATTTTTCTAGGTTCCACATATATGTGTTAATATATGATATTTGTTTTTCTCTTTCTGACTTAACTTCACTCTGTATGACAGTCTCTAGATTCATCCATGTCTCTACAAATGACCCAATTTCACCCCTTTTTATGGCTGAGTAATATTCCATTGTATGTATGTACCACATCTTCTTTATCCATTCGTCTGTGGATGGGCATTTAGGTTGCTTCCCTGACGTGGCTATTGTAAATACTGCTGCAGTGAACATTGGGGTGCATGTGTGTTTTTGAATTATGGTTTTCTCTGGGTGTATGCCCAGTAGTGGGATTGCTGGGTTGTGTGATAATTCTGTTTTTAGTATTTTAAGGAACCTCCATGCTGTTCTCCATAGTGACTATATCAATTTACATTCCCACCAACAGTGCAAGAGGGTTCCCTTTTCTCCACACCCTCTCCAGCATTTGTTGTTTGTAGATTTTCTGATGATGCCCATTCTAACTGGTGTGAGGAGATACCTCATTGTAGTTTTGATTTGCATTTCTCTAATAATTAGTGATGTTGTGCAGCTTTCCATGTGCTTCTTGGCCATCTGTATGTCTTCCTTGGAGAAATGTCTATTTAGGTCTTCTGCCCATTTTTTGATTGGGTTCTTTATTTTTTTAATATTGAGCTGCATGAGCTGTTTATAGATTTTGGAGATTAATCCTCTGTCTGTTGATTCATTTGCAAATATTTTCTCCCATTCTGAGGGTTGTCTTTTTGTCCTGTTTGTAGTTTCCTTTCCTTTGCAAAAGGTTTTAAGTTTCATTAGGTCCCATTTGTTTATTTTTCTTTTTATTTCCATTACTCTAGGAGGTGGATCAAAAAAGATCTTGCTGTGATTGATGTTAAAGAGTGTTCCTCCTATGTTTTCCTCTAACAGTTTTATAGTGTCCAATCTTACATTTAGGTCTTTAATCCATTTTGAATTTATTTTTGTGTGTGGTGTTAGGGAGTGTTCTAATTTCATTCTTTTACGTGTAGCTGTCCAGTTTTTCCAGCACCACTTATTGCAGAGGCTGTCTTTTCTACATTGTATATCCTTGCCTCCTTTGTCATAGATTAGTTGACCATAGGTGCGTGGGTTTACCTCTGGGCTTTCTATCCTGTTCCATTCATCTATATTTCTGTTTTTGTGACAGTACCATATTGTCTTGATTACTGTAGCTTTTCTGCATACAGGTCTTTTGTCTCCCTAGGTAGGTTTATTCCTAGGTATTTTATTCTTTTTGTTGCAGTGGTAAATGGGAGTGTTTCCTTAATTTCTCTTTCTGATTTTTCATCGTTAGTGTATAGGAATGCAAGAGATTTCTGTGCATTAATTTTGTATCCTGCTACTTTACCAAATTCATTGATTAGCTCTGGTAGTTTTCTGGTAGCATCTTTAGGATTCTCTATGTATACGTTCATGTCATCTGCAAACAGTGACAGTTTTACGTCTTCTTTTCCAATTTGTATTCCTTTTATTTTTTCTTCTCTGATTGCCATGTCTAGGACTTCCAAAACTATGTTGAATAGTAGTGGTGAGAGTGGACATCCTTGTCGGTTCCTGATCTGAGAGGAAATGCTTTCAGTTTTTCACCATTGAGAATGATGTTTGCTGTGGGTTTGTCATATATGGCCTTTATTATGTGGAGGTAGGTGTGGAGGTAGATTCCCTGTATGCCCTCTTTCTGGAGAGTTTTGATCATAAATGGGTGTTGAATTTTGTCAGAAGCTTTTTCTGCATCTACTGAGATGATCACATGGTTCTTATTCTTCAGTTTGTTAATATGGTGTATCACATTGATTGATTTGCGTATATTGAAGAATCCTTGCCATCCCTGGGATAAATCCCACTTGATCATGATGTATGATCCTTTTCATATGTTGTTGGCTTCTGTTTGCTAGTATTTTGTTGAGGATTTTTGCATCTATATTCATCAGGGATATTGGTCTATAATTTTCTTTTTTTGTTGTATCTTTGTCTGGTTTTGGTATCAGGGTGATAGTGGCATCACAGAATGAGTCTGGGAGTGTTCCTTCCTCTGCAGTTTTTTGGAAGAGTTTGAGAAGGATGGGTGTTAGCTCTTCTCTAAACGTTTGATGGAATTCACCTGTGAAGCCATCTGGTCCTGGACTTTTGTTTGTTGGAAGTTTTTTTTTTTTCTGTACACTGGCCTCTCACTGTTGTGGCCTCTCCCGTCGCAGAGCACAGGCTCTGGATGCACAGGCTCAGTGGCCATGGCTCAAGGGCCCAGCCACTCCATGGCACGTGGGATCTTCCCGGACCGGGACACGAACCCGTGTCCCCTGCATCGGCAGGTGGACTCTCAACCACTGCGCCACCAGGGAAGCCCTGTTGGAAGATTTTTAATCACAGTTTCAATTTCATTACTTCTGATTGGTCTGTTCATATTTTCTATTTTTTCCTGGTTCAGTCTTGGACAGTTATACCTTTCTAAGAATTTGTCCATTTCTTCCAGGTTGTCCATTTTATTGGCATAGAGTTGCTTGTAGTAGTCTCTTATGATGCTTTGTATTTCTGCAGTGTCTCTTGTAACTTCTCCTTTTTCATTTCTAATTTTATTGATTTGTGTCCTCTCTCTCTTTTTCTTGATGAGTGTAGCTAAAAGTTTATCAATTTTGTATATCTTCTCAAAGAACCAGCTTTTAGTATTTATTGATGTTTGTTATTGCCTTCTTCATTTCTTTTTCATTTATTTCTGCTCTGAGCTTTATGATTTCTGTCCTTCTGCTAACTTTGGGTTTTGTGTGTTCTTCTTTCTCTACTTCCTTTAGGTGTAAGGTTAGATTTTTTGTTTGAGATGTTTGTTGTTTCTTGAGGTAGGCTTGTATTGCTATAAACTTCCCTCTTAGAACTGCTTTTGCTGAATCCTGTAGGTATTGGATCGTCGTGTTTTCATTGTCATTTGTCTCCAGGTATTTTTTGATTTCCTCTTTGATTTCTTCAGTGATCTCGTGGTTATTTAGTAATGTATTGTTTAGCCTCCATGTGTTTGTGTTTTTTACGTTTTTTTCCCCGTAATTGATTTCTAATCTCATAATGTTATTATGGTCAGAAAAGATGCTTGATATGATTTCAATTTTCTTAAATTTACTGAGGCTTGATTTGTGACCCAAGATGGGATCTGTCCTGGAGAATGTTCCATGTGCACTTGAGAAGAAAGTGTAATCTGCTGTTTGGGGATGGAATGTCCTATGAAGATCGATTAAATCTATCTGGTCTATTGTGACATTTAAAGCTTGTGTTTCCTTATTAATTTTATATTTGGATGATCTGTCCATTGGTGTAAAGTGAGGTGTTAAAGTCCCCCACTATTACTGTGTTACTGTCGATTTCCTCTCTTATAGCTGTTAGCCGTTGCCTTATGTATTGAGGTGCTCCTATGTTGGGTGCATATATATTTAACATTGTTATATCTTCTTCTTGGATTGATCCCTTGATCATGATGTAGTGTCCTTCCTTGTCTCTTGGAACATTCTTTATTTTAAAGTCTATTTTATCTGATATGAGTATTGCTACTCCAGCTTTCTTTTGATTTCCATTTGCATGGAATATCTTTTTCCACCCCCTCACTTCCAGTCTGTATGTGTCCCTAGGTCTGAAGTGGGTCTCTTGTAGACAGCATGTATATGGGTCTTGTTTTTATATCCATTCAGCAAGCCTGTGTCTTTTGGTTGGAGCATTTAATCCATTCACATTTAAGGTGATTTTCGATATGTATGTTCCTATGACCATTTTCTTAATTGTTTTGGGTTTGTTTTTGTAGGTCCTTTTCTTCTCTTGTGTTTCCCACTTAGAGAAGTTCCTTTAGCATTTGTTGTAGAGCTGGTTTGGTGGTGCTGAATTCTCATGGCTTTTGCTTGTCTGTAAAGACAAGAGAACTTTTGATTTCTCTGTTGAATCTGAATGAGATCCTTAGCTGGTAGAGTAATCTTGGTTGTAGGTTTTTCCCTTTCATCACTTTAAGTATATCATGCCACTCCCTTCTGGCTTGTAGAGTTTCTGCTGAGAAATCAGCTTTTAACCTTATGGGAGTTCCCTTGTATGTTATTTGTCATTTTCCCTTGCTGCTTTCAATAATTTTTCTTTGTCTTTAATTTTTCCAATTTGATTACTGTGTGTCTCGGTGTGTTTCTCCTTGGGTTTATCCTGTATGGGACTCTCTGTGCTTCCTGGACTTGGGTAGCTATTTCCTTTCCCATGTTCAGGAAATTTTCAACTCTGATCTCTTCAAATATTTTCTCGGGTCCTTTCTCTCTCTGTCTTCTCCTTCTGGGACCCCTATAATGCGAATGTTGTTGCATTTAATGTTGTCCCAGAGGTCTCTTAGGCTGTCGTTATTTCTTTTCATTCTTTTTTCTTTATTCTGTTCCATGGCAGTGAATTCCGCCATTCTGTCTTCCAGGTCACTTATCCGTTCTTCTGCCTCAGTTATTCTGCTACTGATTCCTTCTAGTGTAGTTTTCATTTCAGTTATTGTATTGTTCATCTCTGTTTTCTTGTTCTTTAATTCTTCTAGGTCTTTGTTAAACATTTCTTGCATCTTCTCGATCTTTGCCTCCATTCCTTTTCCGAGGCCCTGGATCATCTTCACTGTCATTATTCTGAATTCTTTTTCTGGAAGGTTGCCTATCTCCACTTCATGTAGTTGTTTTTCTGGGGTTTTATCTTGTTCCTTCATCTGCCTTTTTATCTTGTCTGTCTTTCTGTGAATGTGGTTTTCGTTCCACAGGCTGCAGGATTGTAGTTCTTGCTTCTGCTGTCTGCCCTCTGGTGGCTGAGGCGTCTAAGAGGCTTTTGCAAGTTTTCTGAGGGGAGGGACTGGTGGTGGGTAGAGCTGGGTGTTGCTCTGGTGGGCAGAGGCTCTGTTAAACTTTAATCTGCTTCTCTGCTGATGGGTGGGCCTGGGTTCCCTCCCTCCCTGTTGGTTGTTTGGCCTGAGGCGACCCAACCCTGGAGCCCCCCCAGGCTCTTTGGTGGGGCTAATGGCAGACTCCGGGAGGGTTCACACCAAGGAGTACTTCCCAGAACTTCTGCTGCCAGTGTCCTTGTCCTCACGGTGAGACACGCCACCCCAGCCTCAGCAGGAGACCCTCCAACACTAGCAGGTAGGTCTGGTTCAGTTTCTCCTGGGGTCACTGCTCCTTCCCCTGGGTCCCGATGCGCACACTACTTTGTGTGTGCCCTCCAAGAGTGGAGTCTCTGTTTCCCCCCGTCCTGTCGAAGTCCTGCAATCAATTCCCGCTAGCCTTCAGAGTCTGATTCTCTAGGAATTCCTCCTCCTGTTGCCGGACCCCCAGGTTGGGAAGCCTAATGTGGGGCTCAGAACCTTCACTCCAGTGGGTGGACTTTTGTGGTATAAGTGTTCTCCAGTCTGTGAGTCACCCACCCAGCAGTGATGGGATTTGATTTGATTGTGATTGCGCCCCTCCTGCCGTCTCATTGTGGCTTCTCCTTTGTCTTTGGATGTGGGGTATCTTTTCTGGTGAGTTCCAGTGCCTTCCTATCGATGATTGTTCAGCAGTTAGTTGTGATTCCAGTGCTCTCGCGAGAGGGACTGAGCGCACATCCTTCTACTCCGCCATCTTGAACCAATCTCTCCCACTTTCCTTCTTATTCACTCCTTATGATGTGCTTCTCAAGTGTCTCTTCTTTGTATGTATTATTGTACTAGATGGGGTAGAGAGAGGCAGAGAAGAATTGGGATACATGGGCTTTGAGGGTCATTTCTAAAGGTATGTCTTTGGTATCGACACTGCCGCATCACAAGTAATGTGGAGAATATGCAAAGTGCCATTTGGTAGAAGGCAGGATATGTGTGCAGCATGTGAAGTGCCTCTGAAAACCATTAACTTCCCTTCCCAAGTAGTAAATAGTAGATAACGGTGATCAAAAAAAAAGGGTTCCTGTGATTTATCAAGCTGAGCAACTGTGCATCTGCAGAAGAGCTGGAGGTCAATCTTGAAATCCGGAGCAAGGGGAGCACTAGGCAATTGCCAGGACTAAGAAGTTAATCATCCCCTTGGACCACTTCCATCTGTCTCAGAGTGACAGAACTGCTGCAGAGCGAGCAGGGATGCTTTATAGCCACAGATCAGGAATTAATATTTTCTGTGAAACCTCCAGCATCATTTTCAGTAACTTGGGTTTTATAAAAATGGAGCATAATTTCATATGAATAAATCACATTCAGCTAGAAAGATGAGAAGCTGGGGAAAAAAACCGTGCTTGACTTTAAAAGAAAAACAAAAAAAGGAACGAGCAAGAAAGCCAACATGAAAACAGTTGTTGTAGCCATGGCACTGGGAGGGTGCAAATGGCCATGTGGTTAAATTGTACACATAATCATCTTCTGAAATGTCAGCCTGTGACTCCAGAAATGGCTACATTTTTACAGCCTTGGAGATGCATCACCAGATTGTAACCTGTCTGCCCATCTGGCAATATCTCAGGTCCAAGATCCATTTATATTGGAATCCAAACAACTGCCATTGATTTATTCATTTGTGCCACGAGGCTTTATTGAACATGTCCTGTGTGCACAGCGGGCACTGGGCTGGTGCAGGTGGACAGTGGTAAGAAGCAGCCATCCCTCTGCTCATGGCCTCCCTGACCATGGCTTTGCAAAGAGAAAGGCCTTGTTAGCCTCACACATCTGCTCACCTCAGTTTTACCCTTCCTCAAATAACCCTCATTCATCAAATCTCCTCTTCCCATTAGGGAAAATATAATGAAATTAAGTAAGTGAGGAATCATGTAAAATGAAGTGGTCACCTCCATGTGAGTGTGATCTGTGTCTGGAAGCGGGGCTGGAAATGAATGGTCCCATGACCAGCAGGGAGGGCAGGGTAGGCATCTGATGGCAGGGAGGGGGCTTTGCATTCAGCCTCATCTTCCTGACCTGTCGCCAAGTGGGCCAGTTTCAGCCAAGCCAAGGGAACGTGCTGGGAGTGGCCACCAGCACTGAAGGGTGTCTTTCCAGGTCACATTTTACATACTGTCCCTGAAGTCTGAAGAAGAAAGTCACAGTTGCCAGGCACTGGTAATGGTTGGCCTCTTCTCTAAGGGTCCAAAAAGGGGGCTTGGGGGACTTTTAAGAAAGTTTCAAATTTCCAACTTGGAAGATGACAGGGTAGCAGGAGGACGTGTATCAGCCCCACCTTCGAGACCCACAATGGTCTCCAGTCTCTCCAATGCAGGGGCTTCTGATGATGAAGTCTTTTTGGTAAAACTTTTTTAAAGAGCTTTAGAGTTTAGAAGCTCTATCTCATTGGTTATCTCATTTATGATCCCACAATAACCCTATGAGATAGAAAGGACCCATTTTACAGATAAGAAAACTGAGCCTGAGACAGGTGATGGACTCACCCCAGGTCACAAGGTAGCAAGTGTCAGAGCTGGGACTAGACTCCAGGTCCTCTGACTCGTGTGGAGTAGAATTTTCTCGTCCCCATCACCCAACAAGGAAACAGGCTTGGATGGGGTCAGAGGCAGGTGGCTCAGGCCACGTTTTATATTGTAACAAATAGCTTAGTCTGTACTAATACTTTGTTTCTACTAGTACTTATAATAATCCGTACATTTCTTGCCTAGCTATCTTTTTATCCCTAGTAGCTAGCACAGTTCCTGGCAGTTAGGAGACACAGTAAGTTATTTGATGAATGAAAGAAATCAATGAACAAATGAATGAGTGAATCAGAACCCATGTTTTGTGGTTAAGCAATGGCAAATTTGGGCTTAAAATAGAAACTAGTTTTCTGAAACTATGGCTGTTGCCATTGCAGCAGACCATCTCAGGAGGCAGAGTTTGATGGTCAGGGACTTAAAAAAAAAAAAAAACCCTTCAAAAGATTGAAAGCATCCAGTGCGATTCAATTAGAGTGAAATTAAATTCTCAGAAATCAGTAACCAGAGAGAACTGTAGGATGCCTTAGAGAAGTTTCCTGCCTGGAGATGATCCCTGGCTGCTCCCTGTCTCCCCCTCCCCACTCCTCACTGCTGTGCTTCCCACTGTGGACACGATTTAAGATGCTCTCCCATATTATCTCCACCAATTATTCATGTTTCTTTTTTTCCTTCCTTCATTTGATGCACGGACCCCCTGCAATGGGTAAGGCGTCACATCAGTCTCTCTGGTAGACACGAAAATGCTTTACCCATGCATCCCACTCTCCAGGAGTTTACGGGTGGTAGCGGAAACATGCGCAGATCTACTGCGTGTATTAAATGTGTGCTTGTGTGGTCCTGGGCCTTGTGAGTACAGCAGTGGCGTGTAGGTACGCCACCAAGCATTTCACGTGCATCATTTATCATTAATCCTCACGATAATCCACTCAGCCAGGAAGGAGGAATTCAATATTAGGGCCTTAAAGAGATGAACATTTATTTCATTTCATTTTCCAAATACCCTCCCTAGAATCCTAAGGAGTCTGGGTTTACAGAGACGCGTAACCGACCCACAGTCTTTCGGCTGTAAAGCTGCCGCATGGCCTGTCTGACTCTAGCTGATGCTCTTAGCAGCTTCAGTAACATCCTCCCATCCCATCAAGTTATAAAGAGATCATTGTCCTGGGGGGACGCAGGTAGACCCGAAGCCCTCTCGGAGCAGAGCAGGGGACGCGGGGAGGGGGCATTTGAAGTAGCGTGTAAAGGAGGGGAGCATCAGGGGACCCAAGAGTGGAGAGGGGAAGAAAGGCTTTCTCTGCAGACAGAACGAGCACCCTGAGCAAGGCAAAGCTGGGGGGTCATCAGGGCAGCAGGCCCTTCGTTCCTCTGGGGTGTGGGCATCCAGAGGGATAGGGGTCTGGGAGCCAGCTCTCCACACACCCCCCAGTGCAGGAGGCAGGGGAGCCCGGCTTCCCTCAAACATGGGATCAAGCCTCATCTTGCACGGAAACCTTAACTAACCTTAAACTACCCTGACTCCTACAATCCTGTTCCATCAGTACCTCATGGAATTGCTGACATAGACCTATTTCTGCCCTCTGCTCATTTTATGTGTTTATGTGTGTTCTCAACAATGGGTGGAGAACAGGAGCCACATGGTGAATATTAGGTAATACTGTATACAGAATGACTGCTCAGATGTTAAGCTATTGTATATAGGATGGATAAATGAGGTCCTACCGTATAGCACAGGGAAATACATTCAATATCCTATTATAAACCATAATGGAAAAGAGTATAAAAAATGCATGTGTAATATATATGGAATCTAAAAAAAAAGGTTCTGAAGAACCTAGGGACAAGACAGGAATAGAGACACAGATGTAGATAATGGACTTGAGGACACGGGGAGGGGGAAGGGTAAGCTGGGACGAAGTGAGAGAGCGGCATGGACATATATACGCTATCAAATGTAAAACAGATAGCTAGTAGGAAGCAGCCGCATAGCACAGGGAGATCAGCTCGGTGCTTTGTGACCACCTGGATGGGTGGGATAGGGAGCGTGGGAGGGAGACTCAAGGGGGAGGGGATATGGGGATATATGTACATGTATAGCTGATTCACTTTGTTATAGAGCAGAAACTAACAAAACATTGTAAAGCAATTATACTCCAATAAAGATGTTTAAAAAGAAAAGCATGTGTATACGTATACGTATAACTGAATCACTTTGCTGTACAGGAGAAATTAACACAACATTATAAATCACCTATACTTCAACTAAAAAAAAAAAAAGAGAGAATGCTCAATAATGACTTACTCACAATGCTTTTCAAACATGAAAGACCAAGAATTCAAATTATGCCACTCATCTCTGCTGCCTTGATAAGGAGGGGGAAAAAAATACCAAACCTCTGGCTCAGCTTTCCCTAATCTCTTCTCTTTTTTACAAGACGTCATGAAGCAAGCATGGGATTTTGAATCCTTGAGCTTGGGCTGGAACTTACTTTGGGCAAAGTATTTATCCATCTGAGTCTGAACTCTCACAATTGCATAAACAGGATGGTGATAATGTCCTCCTTGTTAGGTTTATGGACAGATTAAATGAGGCGATAAATAGAAAAAGTGCTTTGTTAATCTATCCATAGAACCTAGGGGCAAGACAGGAATAGAGACACAGATGTAGAGAATGGACTTGAGGACACGGGGAGGGGGATAGTAATTACTGTTACATCACTAAGAAAATCCACTCATCAAGGTACCATGAGGTACTCTTTAAGTCCTGCCAGGAAGCTTAAAAACAAAGAGAGGAAAATATGACAAAGTGGATTTAATTTGTGAAACCATGAATAACTAATAGTATGGAGCGTGTTTTTACCTTGACATTATAGAAAAATAAATATCAACAAAGCCCAAGAACTATCCCTTACTGTTGCTCGTTCCATCCCTACTTTGTAATAGGTTCTAATCTAGCCTGTTCTCCCATCAAAGCCTAACTGTGGGTCTCTGGGTCCTGGGTAAGTTCACCTCGACCCCTGAGGAGGCAGCAACCCGTGTCTCCTATGTCAGCATCTTACTTCACTCACCTGGAAAAGTCATCCTGGGTCATTTCCAGACACCTTTTCCAGCTGATCCCTGAAGAATTGGATTAATCTTATCATTTTCAAAGTAAATCATCCTTATTTCAAAAGCAAACAATGACTCTCAGATAGCATGGGGGATCCCTGGTAGAGATCTGTTTAGGGGCTCTGTAAAGAGAGCAGAATGCTAACTGAGCCTCTGTGTGAGCTGTCTTCTGTAACGGGGCCAGCGGTACCCATGGACATTTACAAAAGTGGACACACTCACCTTACTGCTTCTTCTTAACTGCCACCTAAGTGTCCCCGACCACCCTTCGGTGACTGTTAGCCCAGCTGACTGCATTAGCATCGTAAGCAAACGTAGGCTATCGAATCTAAAACTCAGCTTTTAAAAAGTTCCCTAAGTACTGGGCTTCCCTGGTGGCGCAGTGGCTGAGAATCCGCCTGCTGATGCAGGGGACACAGGTTCGAGCCCTGGTCCTGGAAGATCCCACATGCCGTGGAACAACTAAGCCCGTGAGCCACAACTACTGAAGCCCACGCTCCTAGAGCCCGTGCTCTGCAACAAGAGAAGCCACCGCAATGAGAAGCCCTCTCACCACAATGAGGACCCAATGCAGCCAAAAATAAATAAATAAAATAAATAAATTTATTTAAAAAAAAAAAAGTCCACCTAAGTACTAATTTCCATAAAACTTAATGGCTCCAGAGAAGACATTGAATTCTATCAGGTAAATAACACACATTTTAAGAGGTCCCAAACAACATGTATTTTACACAATAGAACAGAGCAGCCTGGAAGAAACTGTTAACAGTCTTTTGAGTAAATGAATAACAAGTTGTATGACGCCACTAATTACCTGTTAAGATGGTTTAGTGGGGTGGGGATGCCTGCAGGTTCTTGTGGACCTGCTGCCTGAGGTCTGGGCGAGGAGGATGCAGCCGGAGGGACCTCTGGGTGAAAGGAAGTGTTAACCATTTTAGTCAGTGCCCACAGTTGCCCGGAACCTAAAGGAGCAGATGGGGTGATGCGAGCTGGGCATACTTAGCGGGGTTTAACCTCTTTCAAAAAGAATGAAAATAAACGGTTTATTATGGGATTATGTGAAATCATCTGTGTGAGACTTTTGAAAATTGTAAAGCACTATAGAATGTAAAGAATCTTTCATTCACTAAAAAAGAAAAAGAAATTTAAGGAATGGTAGTGGTGACAGCTGCGCAACCATGTGAATATATTTAATGCCACCGAATTTTTCACTTAAAAACGGGTAAAATCATAAATTTTGTATGTGTATTTGCCCCAATAAAAAAGAAAAAATGAGTACATCTCTGCACGTACTAATATCCCCAGGTCGTCAGGATGGTCCCTTCTCTCAAATGTCTAGAGTGGGAAGCAGGCATCTCTCTCCCAGGTTTGAGGTGCTGGATTCCAGCCTGGAGATTTCTTCCTTCCTTCCTTCTCTGCTAGCAGAGGTGCCTCTGGTATCCTGTGCTGGGGAGACCCACCGTCCCTCCCCTGCTTCTTGTAGCTGACTCAGATCCTTGGACTGTTTAATCAATAGAAGTTGATAAGATGACAGACAAGAAATTCAGGCAGGGCTTCACTGGGACTCGTGCTGCAGCACAAGGGAGCAAAAACAAGTAACAGGTGCCCTTGCTCACTCCCCGAGGAGAGGGGATGAGCTGGTCTGTTAAGTGGGGTGAAAGTAGGCGTGGATCTGTGGGTGGGGGCCGGAGTGGGGGCTTAGGTGGTGTGCCCACCCCCTTGGTGGTGTCATGTGCAGGGATCATGTGCAGGACCCTGCTTTTGTTCCTGACAGCTCAGAAGTGGCACTTGGTTTGTGGCCTTTTGGTATCTTACTGTTCATAACTGCCCTGACTGTGCATGCATGCAGTTATTTTTAGTACCTTATAGTTCCTTTGTATTCTGCTCTGGAGGAGATGTTTGTCCAGGTGCAAGCACTGCAGCCAAGGGTCCCAGGTCCCAGCCCACCTCCCTCCTATCACCAGGGACCTGTGGCTGCAGAAGAGCCAAGCTCATTGTCCACACCACCTGGTTTAACCAGCCTTAGGAAAAGGGACCAGAGGAACAAGACACCCCATGGATGGAGTGACCTAATAGTTAGGACCAACCTGTTACCGTCCACATGGTGTTCCTCTCTTCTGGACTCGTTCCTTCGGACTAAGTTGATAGAGCTGCCAGGGGTAAAATATTTAAGTAACAGAACTGGAAGTTATTTTTGCTGGAAGGCTTTGTCTCTGTGTGTTACCCCTTTTGAACACTGTGTTGCGTCACTTCTAGACCAAGGACGATGGTACCGTGTATGTCTGATGTTTGTTGTTCACTTAAGTTTTAATGCATCCCCCCAAATTTTTCATGTATCCAATACATGAGACATCGCCAAGTTAAAATTAAGAGAAATAAAAGACTGTGTAATGAGCATAGTCTTCAATATTTCTCAATACTGTCTATTCCTTTTTAAAAATATATATTGCTGGAGACACTACTTTGGAAAAGATCCCTGGTGTTCTCCTCACTCGCTGCAAGTAGTAAATCTTTCCTTTTCTTAAAAAAAATACACACACACACGTGCACACACACACACACACACACACACGTATTTATTTATATATATATATATATACATATATATATATACATATTTATATATAAGCATAGTTGTATATATATCTGAAGTGGAATTATGCCTGCACGTTCTTGAATAACTACTTAGATTGAATTAAGCACTTGCTGTCCTGCACTGAATGTGTTGATGATTGGTTATTAGTGGTCAGTTCTATTCAAATATTTAAACCGATTACACATGAAGGTATAATGCAGTCTCCCCCACCTCCTCCCTTTTTCATCTTTGCATTCACCCCGACTCAGATCTGGGAAATTGAACTGAACGTAAAAGAAACCCAAGAGCAACCAATCATATATTTCACAGGAAAAAAATCACAAAAGGTGCATATTTAATACGCACGTATATTTCTTAACACACTGAGGCCACTGTCTGTAGCTTTTTCACTGGTGTCTGTGCCTTTAACAAACAGAGGGCAGCTGGAGAAACATTTGTAGTAGGGTGGGTAGTTTTAAAACGAATAGATGAGACTGGTGTTTTTTGTTTTGTTTTGTTTAGAGCCAAACGACTTAGCTGCTTTTGATGCAAGTTTATTTAAATCCTGACACCACAACTGTTTTTTGTTTGGTTTTGTTCTTAATCTCCTTTTGGTGGAGAAAACTAGCCAAAGCCCTGGAGCCTTCTTTCTCTGCTTTAAGAGCCTTTCAGGCCAGCACCTCTCCATCCCCCTTATTCCCTCCCAGAGAGTCCCACCCAGGCCAGTTCGCTCTCGGGATGCTGAGCCAGCTGGAGTGAGCTGCCCATCCTGCTGCTAACTCTGGGCACGGGGCCTGCCCCTCCGCCTCCAACCCCTCGCCACTTGCCTCCTGTGACTCGGGCCTCTGGCGTCCTCCAGAGGCAGCCTTGGGCCACCATTGGCCGGCTGGCCCGCTGGCTCTACTGACTGTTTTGGAGCCTGATGAGCTCCCCTGCTGGTGTTGAAAGGTTAACGTGCCCCGCCCCGCCCCCCGGAGGCGAGCAGGCTGACCTTTCCCGTGCTGGCTACCGGGCCAGCTGCCATACCGGGTCCTCCCGTTGGCCGGCGGAACATGGCGCCCACCTCTGCCGTCATCCGCCGGCATCGGAGCCCGGCCATCTGCATCCCTGTTATTCGGGGTCTACCATCTAACCTGAGCACACTCCTGAAGCTTGCCTCCCCTCCCTGTAATTCTCCGTGGCCTTGAGTTTCACTGTTCACGCTGCCCGGTACCCACTGCTCCTGTCGTCCTGAGAGACAGCGTTTGGTATGTCAACGCTCGTTAATTAATTACAGGTCAGTTGGGTTAAGTGTTGAAACCACACCAACTCCTTGGGAAGGGAAGGGCTATGGCCCCTTTTCCCATCTCACAGACCAGGTTCACCTACTTGCTGGCCCCGCTCCGCTAACTGGATGGGGCCCCCAGAAGCCCAGCCCGGGCCTGGAGTCCAGAGGCCCCACTTGACCTCCCTGTGGCCCCATTTGCCCTGCTCATGGCCAGGGAGCCTCTTTAGGCCATGGTTCCTCATCTTAAAATGAAGATATAACCCCTGTTCAGCCAGCCCCAATCCTGGTGCCAGGGGGAGGGAAGGCAGATAGAATGTGCGAAGGCCCTGTCAGCCATGGACACTACACAGGCGCAGATAAT
Source organism: Platanista minor (assembly GCA_004363435.1). Taxonomy (NCBI): domain Eukaryota; kingdom Metazoa; phylum Chordata; class Mammalia; order Artiodactyla; family Platanistidae; genus Platanista; species Platanista minor. The sequence goes on from RJWK010043102.1 coordinate 14,821, forward strand.
TGGGGTACTTACTCGTTTTTGCAGGGCTGTGTGAAGGAGGTTCCGTTTTCTCTGAGTCATTGCCCAGCCACGGAACGGTTTGATGGAATTCTGAAAGGACAGCCAAGTGGCCTTTGGTGTGGTTAGAAGATGAGCACAAAGCTGAATGATACCCCAGCCCTCTGACAGGGGCCCGTGGTCTTCAGGGTCACCCCCAGGCCTCCAAGAGTCCCATGGCTACCACACCCTGTCCTGTGCTGGGACTTGATGTCATAATCCCACTTCATCCCCCCGACTGCCCTTTGGGGTAGGTGTCACTGTCCCTACTTCCCACACTGGGAAACTGAGGCCTGGAGGATGGAGTCATGTGCCCAAGGTGGCTGGAGCCCAGGTCTTTGGGCAGCAGTATGGCCTTGCGGACCGAGCGGGTAGCAAAGGGCCTCATCCTTGCTCTGCCTACAGAATCCCCTTGAAGCAGGAGAAAACCCAGCCTGCCGCGGCCTTGCATTCACGACACAGGCCTGAGCACCGCGTGCAGGGCCACGAGCTGCCCTTGCCCGTGTGTCAGAGCGGAGGCACATTTAATCACGTTTCATCTTTGTCCGCTTCACGTTTGAATGTAAAACAGGAATGACCACACGCCCACGAAGGATCCTTCTGGGGGCTTGCGTGTTAGGACAGACCTTATCCAGTTCTGTTCTCTCCAAGAAAGTACTTCTAGGGATCTCAGCCTTCCTTCTGTGCTCTGTGCTTAAAATAGAAGATGGCAGAAAACTTGAAAAGCGCTATGGTCGTGCTTAGATGGATTTATACGATGAGGAAAGCCAAGCCAGCATGATTGCCTAAGACTTACATTTCTTGAAGATTTTTTTTCCTTCCAACTGGCTGGAGAAATATTAGCTATTCACTAACATTTCAAAATGAAGGCCAAATTTTGCTCACATCCCTACAGCAACTCTGTGCCCCTGTGAGTCTTTAAAATGTGAACCTGCCCATATGTTGTTCCTTTGCTCACCAGTCATCCTGACTTCCTTGCCTCAGTCAAGTGAGGCAAAGCCTCTGGGTAGTGGAGACCACAGGGGCTCTCTGGGTGTCAGAAGGAATGTCACACCCACAAGGGCTTAATTTCCAAAATATACAAACAGTGCATACAACTAAATAACAAAAGAAACAAACAACCCAATCAAAAAATGGGCAAAAGATCTAGATAGACGATTCTCCAAGGAAGACATACAGATGGCTAACAGCCACATGAAAAGATGCTCAACATCACTAATTATTAGAGAAATGCAAATCAAAACTACCATGAGGTATCACCTCACACTGGTCAGAATGGCCATCATTTAAAAGTCTACACAGGGGGCTTCCCTGGTGGCGCAGTGGTTAAGAATCGGCCTGCCAATGAAGGGGACACGGGTTCGAGCCCTGGTCCTGGAGAAGGTCCCACATGCTGCGGAGCAGCTAAGCCCGTGAACCACAACTACTGAGCCTGCGCTCTAGAGCCCGCGAGCCACGACTACTGAGCCTGCATGCTGCAACTGCTGAAGCCCGCACACCTGGAGCCTATGCTCCGCAACAAGAGAAGCCACCGCAATGGCCCGTGCACTGCAATGAAGAGTAGCCCCCGCTCACTGCAGCTAGAGAAAGCCCACGTGCAGCAACGAAGACCCAACACAGCCAAAAATAAAAACAAATAAATAAAATTTTAAAATAAATAAATAAAAAATAAAAGTCTACACAGGAATTCCCTGGCCATCCAGTGGTTAGGACTTGGCGCTTTCACTGCCGAGGACCCAGGTTCAATCCCTGGTGGGGGAACTAAGATCCCACAAACCACATGGCTCGGCCAACAGAAAAATAAATAAATAAAATAAAAGTTTACAAATAATAAATGCTGTAGAGGGTGAGGAGAAAAAGGAATCCTCCTACACTCTTGGTGGGAATGTAAACTGGTGCAGCCACTCTAGAGAACAATACGCAAGTTCCTTTAAAAACTATAAAAATAGTATGGGAACATATGTATATGTGTGGTTGATTCACTTTGTTATAAAGCAGAAACTGGCACCATTGTAAAGCAATTGTACTCCAATAAAGATGTTAAAAAAAAAAACTATAAAAATAGTATGATCTTACATACCATATGATCTTGCTATCCTACTCCTCAGCATATATCTGGAGAAAACTCTTCGAAAAGACACATGCACCCCTATGTTCACAACAGCACTATTTACAATAGCTAAGACATGGAAGCAACCTAAATCTATCCATCGATAGATGAATGGATAAAGAAGATGTGGTACGTATATACACACTGGCATATTACTCAGCCATAAAAAAAGAATGAAATAATGCTACTTGCAGCAACATGGATGGACCTAGAGATTATCATACTAAGTGAAGTAAGTCAGAGAAAGACAAGTACCGTATGATATCATTTATATGTGGAATCTAAAATATGGCACAAATGAACTTACATACCGAACAGAAACAGACTCACAGACAGAACAGACCTGCGGTTACCAAAGAGGAAAGTGGGGGGGGGGGGGGGGGATAAATTAGGAGTTTGGGATTGGCATATGCAAGGTACTGTATATAAAATAGATTAACCACAAGGTCCTACTTGTATATCACAGGGAACTATGTTCAATATCTTGTAATAAACTCTAATGGAAAAGAATAAAAAAGAAGAGATGTCACAGCAGGAGCTCAACTAACAGCACTCCTCGGGTCCCCTTCAAGCCCAGGCGCTGTCGCAAACTCCTTTTGTGAGTCGAGGCACAAGAGTTTTAGTTCCCCTACCCGTGCACACATGCTATTCCTTCCACCTGGAATAGGGTCTTTTCTCCCTTGTCCTCCCCTCCAACATGCCTGGCTACCCCTGTCCATGCTTCAGGTCACAGCTGAAACAGCCGGTCCCCCATTAGGCCTTCCTGCCTTTTGCCGTCCGCCCCCAGAGCACCCTCCACTTGCCTCTTGTGTGGCCCTCATCACTATGGTAATGAGCTGCTGAATTGCCTGCCTCGCCCTGCCCATATATTGTCCCTTTGGGCACGGGTCATCCATCATTCCCGAGTTCCTTGCCTTAGTCAAGTGAGAGGAAGACCCTTGGTAGTGGAGACCACACAGGCTCCTTCTGGGCATCAGAAGGGATGTCACACCGACAAGGGCTTAATTTCTCCTCTGTAAAGTGGAGGGAGTAATGCTCACTTTGCCCATCTCAAGCCATTGTTGTCAGGCTTCGGGAGATTATTTTTGCAAGAGAGCTATGTTTAAAAAGGCTGATTACAAATGGCCCACTTTTTAGTAATAGAGTTGCTGCAAAAAAAGAAAAAGCAACTTGCATAGCTCTTACCTTTGATGAGGAATAAAGGGTAACTTCAAAACACCCCATTCCCTCCTTTACTCTTAACCCTTTATAGCCCAACCTAGGGATGGCTGTGGCTTTTCTCCAATAGTAATTAATAAGTTACACAACGGCAATGGTGGTAAATATTATAATATAAAAGCAATCACTGAAGTGGCAATCTTAATTCAAAATTACTTTACACAGGACTCCAACTTATTTTTTTCTTGTTTGTTGAATCTATAACGTGAACTAAAGACAGAATTACTTCAAGTGGTTTACAGCAAACATGACATTAAATATAATGATTTTAAAGTTGTATCATAAACTGTATATATCCAAAATCAATATAGAGATGCTGTTGACATCCAGTTGCTTTTCTGGAAAAGTTAATTGAGATGTCCCAATTACTAAAATCACAGAGTCATTATAGTAATAGTTATATTATAATCTGTTATTAAAATACCATTAGATATTTCACAAGTAGAATCCTTCCTCACAGCACTGCCTCTTAACAGCAGGATGGTGTTGGCTGAAGAATACCTTAACAGTAGTTTCCTCTTTTTCCATACTTGGACTAGAACCTGAATAATACCCACTGTAAAGCCTTGAGAATGTTTTAGTTTGTGTAGATTTGGTCAAAGTTCTAAAATAATAAATCTGTAGGGACTTCCTGGTGGAGCAGTGGTTAAGAATCCACCTGCCAGTGCAGGGGATACGGGTTCGATCCCTGGTCCGGGAAAAT
>RJWK010043103.1:0-18885 GCA_004363435.1 Platanista minor
AAAAAAAAAAAAAAAAAAAAAACCCGGTCCTCCTACCCCTGTAAATCCAGACGTCGCCGTTACGGGTCGGGTATGTTTTCATTTGGGTTTGAATTCGCTCCGCGGCTTGTCCCTGCCCTTGGCTTTTCTGCCTTCGGTCCACGTAGACACTGCCTTTCACTACATTTTCCTGCTTAAAACGCTTTAGTAGCTCCGCCCTCCCCCGCCCCCCCATGTAACGTCCCCTTCCGCGAGGTGGACTCGCGTCCCCCATCCTCGCCCACTCGGCCGCCCGGCTCCCGGACAACCCGCGTCCTCTCCCCGGTCCTGGGATTCTGCCGAAATCGCCCCTCTGTCCTCGCGTCTCCTCAGGCCGGTCCTTTTGCTCCCCCGGCCTCCCCTTCGTAGTTAGCCCTTCCTCTCCCCCGGCGTGGGGGGCGGGGAGTGACCTGGGCCAGGCGTGTGACACCCAGTGTTCTTCCGTCCCAAGTCCATCTCGCTGGAAAATCTGCTCTTTCGGTACGCGGGCATCTTATTCAGTCACCATCTCTGTAAATACGTGGGCGAGGGGGATCAGGAGAAGCAGAGACAGAGACGGACAGAAATAAAAAACTGAGAACGAGAAAAGAATGAGGGAGAATCGATGGGATTACAGGGGGTGGCTGAGGACTTGTAAAAAGACAGGGAAATGAAAGCGATTAAGCACTGAAATAGGTGAAAAAAATTAAGAAGTCAATTTTTAAAAAGTCGGATCTCCAGGGATGGGAGAGCAATATAGAGGGGCCCTGGGTCAGCGGCGGGACGGGGGTAACAAAGGACGGGCACTTCACACAGAGTGGGCGAGAGGCTGAAAGAGTTGGAACCTTGGGCCACAGAGCAACGTGGTGCTGGGAGAGAAAGAGGACAAAGTGTGACGGGAAGAGAAGAGGAAGAGACAGAGAGAGAGCAGGAAGGAAGCGCAGCCGTCTGAGGTGCCAGATAGGGAGGAGGAAGGGAGCGTAACAGGGACAGAAGGGGTGTCACCCGAAGGGCAGAGAGGGGGCTGGTGGGGGAAGAAAGAGGCAGAAATACATAGAGATTTAGGGCAGTCAGAGGGTTAGGGAGAAAGCAGCAAGAGGGGGAACAGGTTGCAGAGTGGGGCAGGACAGGTGTGAGGGAGGAAATAGAGAGGAGGGCAGGAACAGCAGGAGAGCAGAGGGGAGCAAGAGAGACAGAGACAAAAAAGTGGGGAGACATAAACCTCATGAAATGGAAACACATCGTAGTGCAGGTAGGTGGTGGGAGCTGGCTGCAGATGGACGGTGAGTTGTTTGGATATGGATGATTAAGCTGTGATACATGATTTGTTATTTTAAAATGTAATTAATTTTTCTTGAATTATACAGATGAGGATGAGAATTGCAGAACTCCTGTCATGTTCATTTTGTAACTATTTGTATCAGAAGATAACTTCCATTTGCAAACCCTGTTTAGCCAGGGGGCAGTGATTTGCTTCACTAAGTTGTGAGTTACCCCCTTCCCTTTCCTGACATGGGGCAGAGGAGTAGGGAGAGGACACGTGGGGCAAGAAATGATTGAATCTGTCACTACATGGTACCTTTTATTTTATTTTTTGTATATTTTAAAAACATTTTTTGTTTCTTTAGTGTTGTCTCTAATTTATTTTTGGCTGTGTTGGGTCTTCGTTGCTGTGCGCGGGCTTTCTCTAGTTGCAGGGAGCGGGGTGCTACACTTTGTTGTGGTATGCAGGCTTCTCATTGCGGTGGCTTCTCTTGTTGCCGAGCATGGGCTCTAGGCGCGTGGGCTTAGTTGCTCCACAGCATGTGGCATCTTCCTGGACCAGGGCTTCAACCTGTGTCCCCTGCATTGGCAGGTGGATTCTTAAGCACTGCGCCACCAGGGAAGCCCCTACATTGTACCTTTTAAAAGGAACATTAAAAGTGTTCATTTTTTGTGATGGGTTTTCTTTTTCATCTCTTTACATATAATTCTTTTTGTATCATGGAATAAATTTTCATTCAGTTTCTACTTCCCTATAAATAATCATTAATTTCTGTAACAAGCTTTGGTGGTCTTCTATAATCAAGTCAAGTCATTTTTTTCTAAACATGATATATTGTCAAATCTTTAAAACTTTGACACCACAGTTATTAGATGAAAAAGCTCACAAATTGTTTCTTTTTAAAATGTATTTCAGATTTCTTGGAGGCCTGCCTGCTTTCTCCTCTTTATCTTTTGTACTGGAAAAGCTCTTTGGTATGTAACAAATAATTTTAGACTGTTTTGGTGGACACTTGGTAAAGTTGTCAATGATCTTTTATATTAACAGTCAAATCCTAGTTTTACCAGTTAGTCTAATATTTTGTTTTCTCCTTTTGTTGTGTTCTGGAAGAGGAAGAGGAAGAGGAAGGGGAAAGCAGAGGAGTCAGGAATGACTCTTTCTCAGGTAAAATCGTATTTTCAATTGATTCACAGTCTGTCCTTGTGAAATGCCCTTCTTTGGACTCGTTAATCTTCCCTGACTCTGAAGTATCCTGCCTGACAGTTGTACATCACAGTCACCTGGGTCCTTCGCTCAGTCCCTGTCGTCTCCACTCAGATTTCACACCCATGGATTGGAGATGGGGTGTCAGTGCTCCTGGGCCTCAGGGATTGTTGAGAGGTCCCATCTGGATGCACTGTCTGCTCTCTGTCAACCAGGATAAAGAAGCTACACATGCAAGTCAGGTATTAATATGCACAATACCTGGTAAGATCTGGAAAACAGAACAATAAGGGGGCTTTTTTTTTTTAATGGCTAAGAAATTTATTTAACTAAACAATGAAAAACCAATAAAGGGATCAAAGTCAATAGTGGTCTGATCACAAGGACATTTTCCAGCTTTAGTATATGTGCTGCCGAAGTGAGCACAACAAGGACACTTTGAGGAAGGAAGATTATAGGCTGGCCAATCTCACCCCTATATATAAATGCAAAAATCTTAGCATTAGCACACTGTGTCATGGGTCTCAATTATTTGTCTCCCCATCCTATGGGAGAATTATACTTCTAATTCTCTGTGGGCATCAGGCATGGTTAAAGGACTTGCTTAAGCCAATAAAATGTGAGCAGAAGTGACCCACGCCCTTTTCAAGCCGAAGCTTTAGGAACCATTGTGTGGTTCTACCATGGATCCTTCTGTGATATGAGTAGGGTGTCCTAGATAAGGACTGTTCTACCCTTTTGGGTTCCAGAATGAAGAAAATGTGAATATTGCAACCAGAATTTAACCTGAGCATGAAATAAACCCTGTTGCTCCAAAAAAAAAAAAAGAGTGGTCTGATGAGATTTGCGTTTTAGGACATTATATTGGCAGCAGAGTTGCCTGATTTCACTTATCTAATTGCCTGAAAGAGACCGTAGACATCATTTAGACAGGGATATGTTGAAAAGCTGATCTCTGGTGGCCTCGGCCTACAGAGGCTTGAAGCAGGATCTCAGCTCCCAGCTGGAGGTTGAAGTCAGGTCGTGGCAGTGAGAGTTCTGAATCCTAGCCCCTAGACCTCGAGGGCCAGTGACCATTGACAAGGGCCCTGGCCTGAATTCGTTCATAGAAACAAACTTCTACAGATGGAAGGTAGTGAAGCAAATAAAGTGTTTATTAGGAGGCAAAAGAGTACGTCTGAATAGACACACACGGGCAGGCTCAGAGAAAGAGTCGTACCTTTGTGGTAGTTTGAATCACTTCTATAGGGCATTTCTTCTGCGTTTCCTCTGGACAGTCATCTTGCTTTGCCTGGCTCCGAGTCTGTATTTGGTTTATCCCAGGGTTCTCTCCTGTGTGTGCACAAGTCTCTCAGCCAAGGTGGATTCTCGTGAAGAGGCATTAAGGGGAAATTTGTCCTGACTTACTCAAAGACAATTGAAGCTAGAGGAACAAGTCACTGACTTAATCTTAATGATTGGGAATGGAATGGAAAGTCCAGAACCTTACATCAGTGACAGAGGGTGTTTTCTTCCGTACTTGAATTTAAACCATGAAATCAGCCTAAATCTCGGACAGTTGGAAATTCTTTAATTCACTTTCATCACCTCCATTCCTCAGAGGCTGACTTTTTACCTGTGGATTGTATCCTGTGATACAGAAGTTTTTACCTTCTGGCTTCATTCTTTTGCTAGTAGGTGTGTATTTTCTCAGCACCATTTCTTTCTTTCTTTTTTTTTTTTTTTTTTTTTGCGGTACGCGGGCCTCTCACTGTCGTGGCCTCTCCCGTTGCGGAGCACAGGCTCCGGACGCGCAGGCTCAGGAGCCACGGCTCACGGGCCCAGCCGCTCCGCGGCATGTGGGATCCTCCCGGACCGGGGCGCGAACCCCGTCTCCCCTGCATCGGCAGGCGGACTCTCCACCACTGCGCCACCAGGGAAGCCCTCAGCACCATTTCTTATTGAGACTATCCTACCTTTTGTGTAGTCTTGGCACCCTTGTCTATGCATTTTACATATATTCCAAAGATTGAGTTTTCTAATCTGTTCCATTGGTTTATGTATCTTTGTTTATGCCAGTACCACATCATGTTGATTACTTTGTAATATGTTTTAAAATCTAAAGATGACTGCCTTCCTCTTCTTTTTCAAGAGTATTTTGGCTGTTTGCTGCCTCTTGAATTTTAGCATGACTTTTTTCTATTACTGCAAAAATTGCCTTTGAAATTTTATATAGGGATTCCATTGAATCTGTAGAACACTTTGGGTAATTTCGTCATTTTGTTCTTTTTTTTCTTTTTCTTTTTTTTTTTTTGGCTGCTTCACAGGGCTTGCAGGATCTTAGTTCCCCAACCAGTGATTGAACCTGTGCCCCCTGCAGTGGAAGCTTGGAGTCCTAAGCACTGGACTGCCAGGGAATTCCCTAATTTTGTCATTTTAAAAGTATGGAGTTCCCAATCCATGAGTACAGGGTGTTTCTATGTATCTCTATGCACTTTTTTTTAGAACGTTTAGTACTTTTCAGTGTACAAGTCTTGCACCTAGTTGGCTGATCTTTTCCTAAGGATTCTATAGGATTGTTCTCTGATTTTCTGTTGACATTGTTCATTGTATATGCAGCTGATTTTCATGTGCTGATTTTTTATGCTGCAACGTTTTTAAAGTTGTTTTTTGAAGTAGTAGTTTTCTCTTGGAATCTTTTTGCTTTCGATATAGAAAAGCTTGTCACCTACAAAAAAAAGATAATTTTACTTCTTTTTCAGTTTGGATAACTTCGAATTTTTTTTCGTTTTCCAATAACTCTAGCTAACTCGTTCAGTAGTTTCTTGAACAGTAGTGCAGAGTGTGCATCTTTCTCCTTTTTTGTTGTAAGGATTTAGCAGTGTGGACTTCCTGTTTAGTACATCTTTGATTACCTGTTATAGATTTTGGCGTGTTGTTTTTATTTTCATTCGGATATTTAAAAAATTTCCTTATGATTTCTTCTTTGACCCATTGCTTCTGTAAGAATGAACTGTTTAATTTCCACTTTTGGAGCATTTTCTTATTTTCATTCTGATCTTTATTTCTGGTATCATTTCACTGGTTAAAGAAGATACTTTTTATGATCTGAATCTTCATAAATTTGTTAAGATTTGTTTTATTGTCTGGCATGTGGTCTGTCATGGAGAATGTTTCACATGTGCTTGAGAGGATGTGTTTACTGCTGCTGTTGGGTGGAGTGTTCTGTATATGTTTGTTAGGTACAATTCTTCTACAGTGTTGTTCAAGTGCTCTGTTTCCTTATTGATCTTTTGGTTTCCATGCATTGGTAAAACTCAGGTATTGAAATCTGATATTGTGCTGTTATTTCCATTTTTATTTCTGTTAAGAGCTTCTTCATTTTGGGGGGAGCTCTGATGTTAGGTGTATACTTACTTGTAATCGTTATAGCTTCTTGGTAAATTTACCCTTTTCTCATTTCATAATGTATTTTGTCTCTTGTGTTAGTTTTTCCCTTAGTTTATTTTGTCTGATATTGTACAATCACCCCTGCTCCCTGTAGGATTGAATATCTTTTTCCATCCTTTCACTTTTTGCCTTTCCATGTCCTTAGATTTGTGAATGTTAACAGTTGCAGCTCTGACACACTCTCTGTGTGTCTCTTGCTCTGTGTTTTCCTCCTGTTACTTCCGCTAGTGGTCCCTGCTCAGGCACACTGTACAGTGGTGAAAGGCAGGAGCCCTGTGCCAGCCTGCTTCACTCCACTGTAACTTCAGCGGGAATTAATCAAGTGTTTCCTTCTGATTATGACGTTTGGTGGAATATTCTTGCTTAATAACAATTTTTTTCCATGTTTTTTTGTCTTTTTTTTTTTTGCGGTACAGGGACCTCTCACTGTCGTGGCCTCTCCCGTTGCGGAGCACAGGCTCCGGACGCGCAGGCTCAGCGGCCATGGCTCACAGGCCCAGCCGCTCCGCGGCATGTGGGATCTTCCCAGACCGGGACGTGAACCCGTGTCCCCTGCATGGGCAGGCAGACTCTTAACCACTGTGCCACCAGGGAAGCCCTGTCATGATTTTTAATTGTCCCATAAGTTTTAAATTTTACTATCATGATAATTTTATTATTAATCTGTGCAAATAATGTATAGTAGTAATAACTTTTCCAATTTTGAGTCAAAGTTTTATTAGTGGAAAAAAAAGAAACTCTTCTGCCTTTGTTAATACCTATCTAAGGCTAAATGGACAAAATCATATTTTTTAATATAGTTATTATATTGAGGTTGGAATTAAAGTATTCTGCCATTTTTTCATGTCTCTACAGTTATTTTTTAGTAGCCAATTATGGAAGTATGTGGACAAATGCAGTTGAGTACGATCGATAACATTTTCATTGCCTGGAAGAATCTGAAATGCACATGAATAAAAATGATGACGAGGGCTTCCCTGGTGGCACGGTGGTTGAGAGTCCGCATGCCGCTGCAGGGGACATGGGTTCGTGCCCCGGTCCAGGAAGATCCCACGGGCCATGGAGCGGCTGGGCCCGTGAGCCATGGCCGCTCAGCCTGCGCGTCCGGAGCCTGTGCTCCGCAATGGGAGAGGCCACAACAGTGAGAGGCCCGCGTACCACAGAAAAAAAAAAAAAATGATGATGAAAAAATTGTCTGAAAATTTGTCTGGAGAATACTCCTTTCATTTCACTTGATACAGTGTTGATATGTGTGTGCATACATTCATGGAGGTACAAATCTATGCTTTAGATAAAAGTCATCATGATTTTGAAACTGTATTTTACCTTTTTACAGTAGAAATTATATTTTTAATATATTCCATGGCCTTGAATATTTTTTATACTATTATGTTAATGGTTTAAATAGTAATACAGTTACTAACATTTTGTGTGCATATGTGTGTGCACACGTGTGTAATGGCCTTTTAGGCCGTTCCATGTTGTTCACCTTGAACTTCGTTCACGTTTTCTCAGGGAACTGTCTGGCAATGTACTTTTCTTTTTTTTTTAAGCCTCCAAGAGCATTTTGTTTATTTAACCTCCTCCCAGTAGCACTTAGTATGAACACAGCATTGTTCTGAGGGCTTTAAGAATATTAACGTGTTTAATTCCCATGCATGAAGTGAATCCTAGTTATTACCCTCATTTTACAGTGGAGGAGGCTGAGGTTCAGAGGCAGGTTAAGAGACTTACCCAGGGCCACACAGCTGCGATGTGGTGCGACTGAGACTTGAACCCAGGCAGCCTAGCCCAGAATCTTGAACACACCACCCTGAGCTCTGCCCACAGACAGATTCATGCTGATGTGAGCGCTGGGCAGCAGTGGGCCCTGGTGCTCGGTGTGGAGTCATCCTCATTGCCCCTCACACAGCCTGGTGGGGCTGGCACTGCCTTTCCCAGCATGCCCCTGCCTCACTGACGGGGCCCCCAAGCCTCTTTGGTCCAGCATAGGCCCCTCCAGACCGTTGGCCACCAGCAGCTCCACCAGGGGATGCTGTGGTCCCACGTGAGCCACTGCGTGTTTCTTAGGCAGCTCCTGTCTGTCTGCCCACCCGTTTCTCCCTCCCTTTGCCAGACAGACTGGCATTTTCCATCCCGTTCATGCACCCTGGGTGCTCACCCCTTCCGTGGAAGGGCAGTGACCTGTGGGAAGCTACAGTCAGATGAGGAGGCTTAGGGCAAGGCTCCCTCCAGGAAAACGGGCTCTCCTTCCATCTCCTCTTTTTTTCCTTCTAAAGGATCCCAAGGGCAGAGGAGGGTGGGGTGGGATTTGAGGGGTGTTGGGAAAGCCCTGAGATTCTGGCAGTGTACTTTTAATGCTGTATGTGTTACTTAACTCTTTGATTTTAAACTTCATTTCCAAAGTCCAGCCTTCGGAGTTCGGCTGCTTGCTGTGTGATTCCTTAGATTCTTGATTTGAGTCGAGTTTCTCAGTGCCTGACACAGTTTTCTCCTCTGCAGTATTGGAACAGGTCTTTCTCTAATGAGCTGTGTTGTTGATAACAAGTTAATACAAGTAAAACATTTAGAGTAATGCATACCACATAGCAAGTGTTCAAACAGTGTTCGTCTTTGCTGCTGTTATCATCATGATAGGAGATTTTGAGCTTTCCTTAAACCCACTGTGGACTCTGTCGTCTCTGAAGACACCACTCATGCTCCTCCACCTCCAGGTTTAATTATCCCTCAGTGTGTAGAACATAATATCTAACATTTCCATATAGACAACTGGCATTGAATTTTTATTTGTATCTATGTCCTGTATTTCCTACAAAAATGATAAATCTAGGGGCTTCCCTGGTGGCGCAGTGGTTGAGAGTCCGCCTGCCGATGCAGGGGACACAGGTTTGTGCCCCGGTCCGGGAAGATCCCACATGCCGCGGAGCGGCTGGGCCCGTCAGCCGTGGCCACTGAGCCTGCACGTCCGGAGCCAGTGCTCCGCAACGGGAGAGGCCACAACGGTAGGAGGCCCGCGTACCGCAAAAAAAAAAAGATAAATCTATATCTATTTTAAGGATATCATAATCTCTATGACAAAGCATAAGAAATTAAAATTAGACACACAAGTAGCTCCAAATACCTTTAAATGACTGTCAGAATACATATTTTTGCATAGCACAGGGAGATCAGCTTGGTGCTTTGTGACCACCTAGAGGGGTGGGATAGGGAGGGTGGGAGGGAGATGCAAGAGGGAGGAGACATGGGGATATATGTATATGTATAGCTGATTCACTTTGTTATAAAGCAGAAACTAACACACCATTGTAAAGCAATTATACTCCAATAAAGATGTTTAAAAAAAAAGATACATACTTCAACGTAATTGATCTTTTCACCTCTACTCATTTTATATGCAAATAAGAACTCTGCTCATGGCCCCTTGGCAAAATGTTTTTTTTATTTAAGGCACGGTTGACCTTCAAGGATGTGGTCATCGAATTCTCTCCAGAAGAGTGGGAATGCCTGGACCCTGTTCAGAGGGCCTTGTACAGGGACGTGATGTTGGAGACCTACAGGAACCTGATCTCTGTAGGTGAGGATAACTTCCCTCCAGAAGTCGGGAGGGTAGCTTTGCATTTTCTCTTGTTTGCCTTTTGGAATCCCCTGCCTTCCTTAACTGAGCTCAAAGCCATGTTGACCGGGCAAGAAAAGTTTTGTGATATAGCAGCAGGAGTTTTTCGTTTTTTTCAATTTTATTTATTTATTTATTTTGGGTTTTGTTGGGTCTTGGTTGCTGCCCGCGGGCTTTCTCTAGTTGCAGTGAGCAGGGGCTACCCTTCGTTGTGGTACACGGGCTTCTCGTTGTGGTGGCTTCTCTTGTCGCAGAGCTTGGGCTCTAGGTGCGTGGGCTTCAGTAGTTGTGGCTCACGGGCTCTAGAGCGCAGGCTCAGTAGTTGGGGTGCATGGGCTTAGTTGCTCCGCAGCATGTGGGATCTTCCAAGACCAGGGCTCGAACCCGTGTCCCCTGCATTGACAAGCAGATTTTTAACCACTGCACCACTAGGGAAGTCCTAGCATCAGAAATTTAAACATGCCCTTTCTTCAGATGATCTGGCCACTTCATGATATACTAGGAGTTTTCCAGTGCTTGAGTATGTCTAACGCCCAACCGGAAACTTTTAAAATATTTCATTCCCTGTGCTCTACCCCTGTGCTTTTGATTCAGTACTTCTTGGTAGAGAGCTGGATATCTGTATATTACATTGTTTCCTCTGCATTGAGAAGGAGGTAGGCAGTGGCTGAATTTGTGAAACATTTTTCCAGACCCACCTGTAATGTCCTCACTCTCATGTGAACAGAGAGCTGGAATTCTGGAAAAGCCACAGCAGTTGACATTTCTTTCGGTAGGCAGGAATTTCTATTTTTGATGTGAGTGTTATTTGCATATTTGAGCAAGAGGAAGCACTCTGGACTGTGAAGAGTGACATGAAAATAGCAAAAAACCAAATGGGTGGGAATGAATCGAAACTTGAGCACAGATCAGATCTCAGAAGGGCAGAGAGGAAGCCACAGCATTAGTAGTGTTTGGGAAAGTCTACCCAGATGGAGAGTAGTTTGGGAACGCAGAAGTTTATTTGTTGTCCAGTCTGAGAGGAAATTTGTCTTCTCCCTGAGTTATCACTGTCTCTTAACATGTAAAATGTATCATGTCACCCTCCAGTGGTGCAGGAGCTCCATCAGCAACAAAGGCAAAGTCTTTATCATGGTCTACATCACTTGGCCATTTGGCTCCTGTGGACTTGTTATTCTTTAATTTTGAGAGGCACGAAGAGGGTTGTTTTAAAGGGGTCTATTTCTCCCTCAGCTCTTCTTTTGGACGTGATTCCCTTCAGTGCTCAGTTCTCAGTTCTGGGACCTCAGAACCTGCATGGAGCTGTCTCAAGCCCTGTCTGCTTGTTTAGATCCCTAGGTCATTTTTTCTGTTCTGACTTGGCCACATATATCACGGATGTGTGTAATAGAGAGGTGCATTAGGTCTTCTTTAACTGTTACTTAGGAAAACAGTAAAGATGGTAGACAGATCCTCTTTTTAATCCCTAGTCCCTCCTGGGGAGAACATATGAATCTTTCTGACTAGCTTGGAATCTGTGGGTCAAGCTCATGATTCCATGTCAAGGACTCATAATACCTGAACCCCATATCTCGTGTTTTCTTCCTCTTTTAGTGCTCAACCTTGTAGGGAAACATATTCTTTCTGATTTCATATTCTCCCACGTTTGCATGATTTTGCCTGTGAAACTTACTTTGAATACATACTCCCAGGGTCTGAAATTTTATCCGATTTCTTTGCTGTGATAATGTACCTGCAGTTAATGGACAACTTCTGCTGGACACTGTGGAATGTGTTTACTGTGTAACATTAAATTCTTTTGTTTTAATAAATTTATTTTATTTATTTATTGTTGGCTGTGTTGGGTCTTCGTTGCTGCGTGCGGGCTTTCTCTAGTTGTGGCTAGCGGGGGCTACTCTTTGTTGCAGTGCACAGGCTTCTCATTGCAGTGGCTTCTCTTGTTGTGGAGCACGGGCTCTAGGTGTGCAGGCTTCAGCAGTTGTGGCTCACAGGCTCTAGAGCGCAGCCTCAGTAGTTGTGGCACACAGGTTTAGTTGCTCCACGGTATGTGGGATCTTCCCGGACCAGGGCTCGAACCTGTGTCCCCTGCATTGACAGGCAGATTCTTAACCACGGCACCACCAGGTGGTTAAATTCTTGATGGCGAATACTTTCCCTCATTTTTGCAATATTTCCTGCTACATAGAAAATCACCACTATAAGCTAGTTAGTAGGGGGGTCAGCATGTTGTAGGATGCAAAATAAAGACCCTGATTGATAAGTCTTTCCAGTTCTTTTTCTGGTTTTGAGGAACGTTACCAAAGCATGTCTCAATAGCACTGTGACAATGTTGTTTACGTACACTACTGATCATCCTCTTTGATCCTCAAGAAATGGTATAGGAATTTCTCCTAGAGATAACATTGTCCAAGTTCACATCCTCAAGTTAGGCTATTGACTAAACTGTTTTTGATGCCATATTTTTTGTCACGTGTGTGCCCACTGTTCATTCTACATCCACCCTTAATTGTGCAGCATCTTAATGAGAGAGCTTGGGAATTCCCTGGCGGTCCAGTGGTTAGGACTTTCACTGCCGAAGGCACGGGTTCAGTCCCTGGTCAGGGAACTAAGATCCCACAAGCCACGCCTTGGTCCAAAAAAAAAAAAAAAAAAAAAAAAAATTGAGGCAGCTTTTGAAGTGGAGTGATACCTTCAATGATGAACCATATCATTTGTTTTGTTTACAGCACTGCTACTTTCATTTTGTACTTTTCTACGAATAATAAATGGTCTTGATTTTATTTCTTTAATCATCAGGTCTATGTATTTGATGTTGCTGTTAGTGGTTTTGTTTCCTATTTTCCATGTGTGGTTGGTTGATTGGGGAAGAGCCAGCCCCCTTATGGTAGAATTGGTGATGAGTTCTTTTTAGAGTTCTTTATATAGTCTCGATATTCTACTCCGGCGTAGATCATTTGTAAGTATTTTCTCCCATACAGTAGATTACTTTTTTTTTTTTTTGCGGTATGTGGGCCTCTCACTGTTGTGGCCTCTCCCGTTGCGGAGCACAGGCTCCGGACGCACAGGCTCAGCAGCTGTGGCTCACAGGCCCAGCCGCTCCGCGGCATGTGGGATCTTCCTGGACCGGGGCACGAACCCGTGTCCCCTGCATCAGCAGGTGGACTCTCAACCACTGCGCCACCGGGGAAGCCCAGTAGATTACTTTTGACTCTACTGAGTGTGCTCTAATGCAAAGTTTATAACTTTGAGGTAGTTCAAATTGCTGCTTTTACTTTGTCACCTGTGATTTTTGTGTTATGTCTGATAAATCATTGGTGAATGCAGTGTCGGAAAGCTTTTCCTGTATGTTTACTTCTAGCAGTTTTATACATTTTGGTCTTTGGTTTAGGTCTTTCATTAGTTTTGTATATCATATAAGTTAATGGTCCAACTTAACTGTTCTGTATTTGGGTAACTGGTTTTCTCCACACCTTTTTTCTAATAGACTGCCCTTCCTCCATTGAGTTGTCTTGACCGCCTTGTACAACATCATTTGACCATGTACAAGAGATTTTTTTTTTTGACGTCTCTGTACTATTCCACCAGTCTCTCTGTCTTTATCTCTGTACCACAGTGTTGTGATTAGTGTAGGTTTGGAGTAACTTTTGAAATAAAGACATGTGAGACCTATGACTTTGTTCTTTTCAAGCTTATTTTGCTGTTCAGCATCTTTTGAGATTCCAAATGAATCTGTAGGGTGTATTTATCTATTTCTTCAAGAAATGCTATTGGGATATTACTAGGGAGTGGGTTGAATCTGTTGATCACTGTGGGTAATATTGACATCTTGACAATATTGACTTCAAATACATGAATTTAGGATATCCTTGCATCAATTTATGTCTTTTCTAATATTTTTAGCCATGTTTTTAGTTTACGGTGTACACATCTTTTTGTCCTTTTATAAGGTTATGCCCAAGTGTTTCGTTTTATTTTATTTATTTACTTATTTAAAATTTTTATTTGGTTGCACCAGGTCTTAGTCGCTGCTCACCGGCTCCTTAGTTGTGGCAGGCAGGCTCCTTAGTTGCGGCATGCATGTGGGATCTAGTTCCCTGAAAAGGAATCGAACCTGGGCCACCTGCATTGGGAGTATGGAGTCTTAACCACTGCGCCACCAGCGAAGTCCCCTTGTTTTATTTTTGGATGTTATTGTAAATGGAATTGTTTTCTTAATTTCTTTCTTGATTTTTCATTGTTAATATATAGAAACACAATTGATTTTTGTGTGTTCATTTAATATCTTGTAATTTTTCTGAGTTCATTCATTATTTCTTGCAGATTTTTAGCAGGATCTTCATGTTTTTCTACATATTACATCATGTTGCTTTTAAACACATGATTTTGTTTCGTTTTTCTATTTTAATACTTCTCTGTCTTTTTATGCCTATTTGTTCCTGCTAGGATTCCCAGAAATAAGCTTTTAGAAATAGAGCAGGTATCCTTTTCCAGTTTCTGATTTAGAAAGAATACTTTCAGTCTTTGACCAGTGAGCCTGATGTTAGCTGTTGGCAGTTAATATATGTCCTTCAGTGTGTTGCGGTAGCTTTTTAAATTCCTTGTTTATTGAGTGTTTTTATCATGAAAGCCTGTTGACTTGTGTTATATGGTTTTTACTGCATCAGTTGAGATGGTCATTTTATTTTTTGTTCGATTCTGTTAATGTGCTGTTTTACACCAAAAGTTTACATATTTTGAACCACCTTACATTTCAAGAATATATCACCTTATGTTATTTTATATAATCCTTTCAGTTTGGTGTTAGTTTTAGTTTACTTTTTTTAAATTAAGTAATCAATTAATTGATTTATGACTGTTGGGTCTTCGTTGTTGTGCGTGGGCTTTCTCTAGTTGTGGTGAACAGGGGCTACTCTTTGTTGTGGTGTGCGGGCTTCTCATCGCGGTGGCTTCTCTTGTTGTGGAGCACAGACTTTAGGTGAGCAGGCTTCAGTAGTTGGGGCACATGGGCTCAGTAGTTGTGGCTCACGGGCTCTAGAGCACAGGCTCAGTAGTTGTGGTGCATGGGCTTAGTTGTTCCGCGGCGTGTGGGATCTTCCTAGACCAGGGATTGAACCCATGTCCTCTGCATTGGCAGGCAGATTCTTAACTACTGCCTTAGCTGAGAAGTCCCCCATTTCCTTTTGATGGCCTTATTCTAGTTTTTCCTTCAGGTTTCAGCTAAGAACAGTCTTGCACATCTCATGGAATATTATATCTGTTCTTTGTGAAAATATGCAAGGAAATGGGACTTAGGGAATATTGAATTTGATACCCTACATAGCAAATAATGTAATAGATGTACAACTGCTTTATATCTAAAATATTCTATTCGCTCTCTTTTTAAATCTCTTTCATTTTGGCTGCATACCCTTAGGATAATTTCCACAGTTAAAAATTGAACAGTATTGTGTTACTTGCTAAGCCAATTTTTCTTTTCTTTTAGTCTCCTTAGTTTTAGTTGTCTCGTACAGTTTTATTCACACATATGTGCAGTCACAAAGAGTGATACCCCATGTATATTATTCCCTGTCCTTCACTGAGGCCCTTATCAGTCCTGGTCTTTCTTTACATGGTCCCTTGATGCTGACAGAAACACTGTCATTTGCTCACATATTTAAGTTGTTCTCCTGATCTCCCCAGTTTCCACAGCATTTCTTCACCCATCACTCCACCTTTCTCATTACTCACACTATAAAAATGATCCCCTTTCATCCATTGAACAACTTTCTCAGGATATGACTTAAATTAATATGTGCAACCATGATGACTCAGAAACCATTTGAAGGAGGGATTGCTGAATAACAGTGTTAGTTACACAGCTCACTTCTTGTTGCATCTCCTTTGAGTTTTCCTTTCAAAACTACTGGTATTTGTATGTTGAGTCTTAATTTGTATATGCTTTGTGGTTATGGTGGGAAAAGTTTTTTTTTTTTTTTTTTTGCTGTATGCGGGCCTCTCACTGTTGTGGCCTCTCCCATGGACGCGCAGGCTCAGCATCCATGGCTCACGGGCCCAGCTGCTCCGCGGCATGTGGGATCCTCCCGGACCGGGGCACGAACCCATGTCCCCTGCATCGGCAGGCGGACTCTCTACCACTGAGCCACCAGGGAAGCCCGGAAAAACGTTTTTTTGAGAGCTAACACAAGTTTTTCCAATTGAATGTTTTGTCACAGTTTGTTTGCAGGTAGGCTGCCCTAAACTTAAGTTGAATTACGTGTAATCACTGTTTAATTAGTAAAGAATCCTATTCTTTAGTGTTCCTAAAAATCTTTAACATCATGGTTGAGAAGTTTCGTAACTGTGTTTGGTAAAAGTATTACTTTTGGTGTAACATCATATATTCACCATGAAACATTTATTCATGCAGTGTAATGAATAGTATACCTATGGTCCTTTTTATCTTGTAGATCTCTCTCATATACACATGATCAAGAAATTACAACTAAAATCAAACACTGATATAGGAGAAATATTCCAAACAGTAATGTTGGGAAGCCATGGAAGCTGTGAAATCAAGCATTTTTACCTATGGGAAATACAGGAGAATATGCATGACCTTGGGTGTCAGTGGAGAGGTGATGAAAGAAATTACAAAAATATCCCTACATCCCCTAACGAAGATGTCACTTTTAGAAGAGTTCGACATGGTGGAAGGGATTCAGGAAAGAAACTGATTGCAAATAGGCTGGCATTAAGCTTTTCGGATGAACTGCATATGTTTAAAAGTAAACAGAAAATTTATGAATTTCATCAAGTTGATAAGAGCATCATCAATAGTACCTCATTTTCACCATCTCAAGAAATTTCTCCTACTGGCCAATCCAAAATTTCTAATGTACATGGTAGTGATTTTATGCATCTTTCAATACTGACAGAAGACCAGAAAGCACACAGGGAAAGTCCTTACAAATGTAATGAGTATGGCAAAACCTCTCCTAAGGGCTCAAACCTCAGTAGACATCAGAGAATCAACACAGGAGAGAAATTGCGTAAATGTGATGTGTGTGGCAAGGTCTTTAGTCGAAATTCACACCTTGTAAGTCATAAGAGGGTTCATACTGGAGAGAAACCTTATCAATGTAATGAGTGTGGCAAGAGGTTTAGTCAAAATTCACATCTTACAAGTCATCAGAGAATTCATACTGGAGAGATGCCTTATAAATGTAATGTGTGTGGGAAGACCATTTATTCTACCTCAGGCCTCAGGAGACATATGATAATCCATAGAGAAGCTAAACAATATAAATGTGATGTATGTGGCAAAGTCTTTAATCAGAATGCAGTCCTTGCAGTTCATCAGAGAATTCATACTGGAGAGAAACCTTACAAATGTGGTGAATGTGGCAGTGTCTTTAGTCAAAAAACACACCTTACAAGTCATCTATTAACTCATACTGGAGAGAAACCTCACAAATGTAATGAGTGTGGCAAGTTTTTTCGGGATAAGAGAACCTTTACAAGGCATCAACAAATTCATACTGCAGTGAAACCTTACAGATGTAATGAGTGTGGGAAGTTCTTTCGTGAGAAGCCAACCCTTACAAGGCATCAGCAAGTACACACTGGAGAAAAACCTTACAAATGTAATGAGTGTGGCAGAGTCTTCAGTCAAAATTCAAACCTTGCACGTCATCAGAGAATTCATAATGGTGAGAAACCTTACAAATGTAATCAGTGTGGCAAGCTCTTTAATCGAAAAGGAAACCTTGCAGTTCATCAGAGAATTCATACTGGAGAGAAACCTTACAAATGTAGTGAGTGTGGCAAAGTGTTTAGTAAAAATTCAAACCTTGTGTGTCATCAGAGAATTCATACTGGGGAGAAACCTTACAAATGTAATCAGTGTGGCAAAGTCTTTCGTTACAAACAACGTCTTCGAATTCATCACAGACTACATAATGGATAGAAACCTTGCAAATGTGTTGAGTGTGGAAAAGCCTTTACTCAGGTCTCAACCTTTGCTACACATCAGAAAATCCATACTTAAGAAAAACCATATCAATGTGTTGTATGTGGAAAGGTCTTCAAAATTCAAACTTGAAAAAAAAAATTCAAATTTGAAAATTCACACCTTACAATTCTTTGGCGAAATCACAGTGGGGAGAAACTGTACAAGTATCATGAGTGTTGTAAAGTTTTTGTGTGTGCAGCCTCTCTTACCGCCAGATAGTCTATAATGGAAAGAAACCTTGCAAGTATAATGACTGTCTACCTGTGTTCAGTCAAAATTCATACCTTATAATCTGCCCAAGAATTCACACTGGAGAGAAACCTTGCAAATGTAATGAGTGTGGCAAATTCTTCAGTGTGCTTTTAAGCCTAACTGAAATCAGGTAATCCAGGATCTTGAGAGAGTTTAACAGTGTAGTGAAGTGTCAAGGCATTTAGTAGGTGTCCACATTTTCAGCTTTATTAGAATACTTATTCTGGTAGGAAACCAGATAAATGTAATTCTTGTGGCCAGGTCTTTAGAAAAGGAATTTATTCACCAAGTAATTCATTCTGGAGATTACCTCACAGATGTTATGAATGGGAAAACCTTTCCTTGGGGCTAACAGCTCACCAGGCATCAGATAATTTGTGCTGGATTATTATGAAATTATTCCTCCTATGTTTGCATCTTTGCCGCTGTACTGTTGTCTATCCCAGCGAAATCCCTGTTTGAGGTGGGAGCACTTCCCCCACTTCTCATAGACTCTGCCTCTTAGTCTCAAACAGCAAAATACTCTGATTGCTTCCTGGTGCCAGGACTACCTGCTTAACATTTTGTAACAGTGTTTTGGGAAGAAGGTGACAGTCAGTCTCTGGGATGTGTTTGTGATTCTGACGTACCATTTTCTAGAACTGCAACATAACTTCAGCGGAACTGCAAGGATAGTGCACACTTAGTGTGGTGAGAATGTTTCTGCAAAACTTTGTTTCCAGTTGCCAATTCCCTCAAACAAGTACAAGTTGTTAATGAACATCACTAGTGTAGCAGAGACTCTTCCTTTTCCTTGACCCCTTATTTTCTTTTTTTTTTTTTTTTTTTGTTTGCGGTACGCGGGCCTCTCACTGTTGTGGCCTCTCCTGTTGCAGAGCACGGGCTCCGGATGCGCAGGCTCAGCAGCCATGGCTCACGGGCCCAGCCGCTCTGCGGCATGCGGGATCCTCCCGGACCGGGGCATGAACCAGTGTCCCATGCATTGGCAGGCGGACTTTAAACCGCTGCGCCACCAGGGAAGCCCAACCCCTTATTTTCTTAGTTTACACATTTTTCTTTTACTTTCTTGAGAGTTCACCAATATGATATTACTTTTTTTTTTTTTTTGTGGTATGCGGGCCTCTCACTGTTGTGGCC